>JANHZT010003287.1:81329-97782 GCA_032468215.1 Stegonotus admiraltiensis | reverse complement strand
TCCTTTCCTTTCCTTTCCTTTCCTTTCCTTTCCTTTCCTTTCCTTTCCTTTCCTTTCCTTTCCTTTCCTTCCTTCCCTTCTTCTTTATTAAACTTGTCCATGACAGTTCTGAAAGATCAGTTTCTGTTTTGTCTCCTGCCCTGAGAAAGCTCCTTTAATTTAAACTGAAATGTGGTTGCTATTAAAGTTCTAAAGGCAGGGAGAAAGTTACTCCAATTGCCTGTGGTGAACCATTCAACATCAGTGTGATACTAGTGATCATGTGGGCTTATTTCAGTTTGAAACTAAATTGAAACAATCATTCAACATGTGTTAAGAGCCTTGGAATTGTCAAAACCCACCCAATGTATTAGGGTGGTTGTGACTTCTCCCATATATTGTTACTTGACTCTAAAACACAAAAGAATGAGTACATTAACATGATTGTTGTTTATTTTTAAGGTCTTCTATGTGACACAATTCAGAGGAATTCAGGAGGCTGAAAAGAAAAGAGTCCCTGGGTTAGGCTAAGCAAGCAATATATGGCCTTCCAAACATCTTTGGAACACAATTCTATTTTTCTTTAATCATTGGACTCAAAAAAGAATAACATTTTAAGAGCCCTAAAGTTTGGACTAGATCTACAGCTAACTTGAACGTCTTACTCAAAAAAGCATTCATCAATGGTTCTTCAACAATATGGCTAGAGTAAAGGCAATTTCAATTTTAGATTTTACATACAGCACTATAACTTCTAGATTATAGAAATTAATCTACAATTAATGTAATTCCCATGGAATTTATCTTTTTGTAGAGGATGTCGTTTCCCTCACCAACCACTCTACTACACTTAAGTCTATCGATCCAAATAATTTAGTCTGGAATAAATGCAGCAGTGAATGCTTTCACTGATTTTGCTGCCATTTCTTTCCTTTCCCTTAACTTTTCTCCCCTTAAATCAAAGCGTTAGAAAAAAGTCCAAAATAATGAAAGTGTATCTCATTCTTGCCAGCTAAAAAAAAAAAGAAAGAAAGAAAACAAAAAGCAAAAGTCAGTTTAAATTGAAAGCTACTAATTAGTTAGCAGAGATTTGAACTCTCTGAGGCACCTCCTAGAAACATGGAGCAGCAAATACATTTAAAATAACATTTCACTGTATTAGAGTGATAGCAAAGGGAACCATTTTAAAAAGAAAGTGGAAATTGAATATGCATATTGCTTTGCTTACTACTCTGCTTAGTAAAAGTATTCAATTTATTCAGTGCAAGCCATGCATCCTGTTGATCAATCCATCCACATAACCTTCTACCACCATTTTGCTTGCTTGTTTTGTATTGCAAGGAAAGGAAATTGCACTGATCAGATGTGGTGCTGTTGTACAACCCAAACAACCATGTATGCTGACCCTCCCAAAGTAATTTATTTATTTATTATTTATTAGTTAGACTACTATACCGCTTCATAGTGCTTTACAGCCCTCGCTAAGCGGTTTACAAAGTTAGCATATAGCATATTGCATTAGCATTAGCATATTGCCCCCAACAATCTGGATCCTCATTTTACCTACCTCAGAAGGATGGAAGGCTGAGTCAACCTTGAGCCGGTGAGATTCGATCTGCTGAACTAGCAGTCATTTGAAGTAGCTGCAGTACTGCACTCTAACCACTGTGCCACCTCGGCTCCTAATTTGGAATTCCTAATTAAAACAGGAGAAAACTTATACTTGTACAAAAGTGCATTTTCAAAAGGCAACTGGACTTTGTTTTCCTTGAAGATGTTTCACTTCTCATCCAAGAAGCTTCTTAAGTGCTATCAGTCAGAACTAAGGAAGTTTCTTGGATGAGAAGCTAAACATCTTCAAAGAAAAACAAAGTCCAGTTGCCTTTTGAAAAAGCACCTTTGGGACAATCATGACCTGGATGACTGAGAATCTCCATAGACATTTAGTCATGCAAAACATATTATTGGAGAAGCAGAAAGCAACCACAACCTGTAGGTTTTCTCTTGAAATTCAAGTGATGGTGATAAAAAGCAATGACGGGAAATAAGGAGAGATGCACATGTAGCCTCACCTAGTTAATTGGAACTATCAGATAGTAAGTCTTGATCACCAATATTACTGATATCATGAATAAGGCATTGTACACTATTCATATGCTAAAACCTATATCAGAAAATGACAGCAAACCCTACTTTAGAATAGGAATAGCTAAGAATGAATTATGAATTATGCCTCTTCAATGGATTGAATAGTAAGGCTGCAGCCTGTTCTCTAAAAGTTATTGGGATGCATGTTTTCATGCCATGGCTAATTGAATATAATGGGTGAGCCTTCATAACTTCAATTGATATAGAAGTATAGCAATAGTACTTAGACTTATATACTGCTTCACAATGCTTTACAGCACTATATGAGTGGTTTACAAATTTCAGCATATTGCCCCCACCAGTCTGGGTCCCCATTTTACTGACTTTGGAAGAACAGAAGACTGACTAAACCTTGAGGTGGTCGGGATCGATCTCCTGGCTTTGGCCAGAGTTAGCCTGCAACACTGCATTCTAACAATTGTGCCACCATGTCTCCTATGTTTGTGGTTGATTCTTTCCTTCTTGAAGCTTGGAAAACTTTGATATGTCCCAAGAACCAAACACCAAAACACCACCCGTGCTTCTGTCTGTTTAATCTTAAAAGGAGAAGAGTTGTGTTTCAACAATAATTTAACCAAGTGTCCCTCCTAGATTCTACATCTGAAGTAAAACTATAGATTTAGGATCCATCAGGTTTGTCACCTTCTGATCCAATGAGAAAGCCTACGGCAACTGTTAAGTTCATTATTATCTATTGGCTATCTGTTACTGTACCTCAAATGTTTACATATACACTTTGGAGCATATTTTAAAAAGTACTGAGATTTGGGAACAGCTGAAGAGAAGGGGTCAAAATTAGAAAGTATGAAGAATGATTGAAGAATTTGAAGAACATTAAGCCTTGAGAAATTATGACACTCATCAGTGAATGCCACATAGATTTTTTCTTGTTCTCTGTCAACTCACAGTGTGAGAAATAACATAATAGATTTAATTTACAGGAGAGCAATTTTGATTAATTGTTAGGAAACATTTTCTAAGAGTAAGAGCTTGGCAGTTGAAGGAATTATCAAGGGAGATGTTAAACTCACTTTCATTATGTTTAAGCAGACACTGGACAGCCATCTGTCATGGCTGCTTTAATTTCATGGAACAGGTGGTCACAAACAGTGGCCTAAATACTCCTTCCAAGTCTTTCCATGATTTGTGTTTCATTTAAACATGATAAATACATAAATAATCAACTTTATATTTTGCAGATGTCATTACAGGATAAGAGCACAGACAGTGCAAATTATGTAGTAGTGATAAAAGTGAATATTGTTGTATTTGATTGATGTCCATCTGTTATAATATTTATTCTATTCCATTTATACTATTACTTCCTCTAAAAACATGAAATTTTAGAAAATATCAATATCACTTATTCCTGGTATTTTGAAAGTAAATGTGATTATCTTGTTTTTTGAGGATTACATGCATTGATTATTTCTTTTCAGGGTAATCAATGTTATTCAAAGTATATGAGTGGAATAAGCCAAAGGCATGACATCTAAATTAGTTTTCATCAACACACTTCACTTTATGTCTTAAGACTCTTCTGTTCTTTCAATTAATCCTTGCTTTGATCTAACCATAAACCACTTGATACAATGGCTTTTCCTGTCCCTGCTCTCTTTTTGATAATTTTATCATCTTTATCCAACCATGACTGTCTATCTTTCCTTTTCTCTTGACCTATTTGTTCTTTTTCACATAAGGTTTTTTTTTTGTAATTTGATGCTAATTCATTTTTCTCTATCTCCCCAAAGCATCTCAATGTATTTCTTTCATACCACTTTTGTTGTCATTGCATCAATTTTTATTCCATCTACATTCATTCAGTATTTCTTCCTTCCTAATCCAATCTTGTCTTACCATTCATACTTCTGTGATAATCCATTCTCACTGTATTCATATTCTTTTTTTATCTTTATCCTATGATGGAAGTAGTCAAGAATTGCAGTAGGGAGTAACTGTTTCCCAGGGAGAAGAGATAAAGAAAACTGGAATCTTTGATAAGCAGGAAAAAGTATGCATATCTGTGGTCTGCAAAAGCAAAAATTCACATCTAATAGTTATATTAGACAAATGATTTAGTCCAGTAAGATTCCTGTCTATAGGCAAACAACAATAAAGAAACTACTCTAAAATAACTCCTTGTGTTTTTCTTGGTTCCTTGAGCCTGACAGATCACTCATTTCATCATGTTTGCCTTTATCTTTTATTGATTTTATTTTAATATCTTTGTTTGATTGTTGCCAGAGTCATTAATGGTTGGGTAGCATATGATTATGATTATTATGGTTGTTATTATTTTTCATTTTGTACTTACTAACTTACTACCAGCATTTGCATACCTTAAACATTTATCATCTTTAGTAATCTGTCTACCAAGGTACATAAATCTATTTATTTGAGTCTAGTATTTTTGCCATTAATGTGTTACTCACAGCTGTTCAATCCATTTTATCTCTCAATCACTACAACCTTAGTCTTTGGTAAAAGGTAGTCCGTAACTTACAACCATAATTGGGAGTGGAATTTCAAGTGACATGGTTGTTAAATGAGTCAACAAGTGACCAGACTTAATTTTACAACCATTTTTACCATGAGCATTAAGTGAATCACAAGATTGTTAGGTGACCCACATAGTTGTTAAGAAAATTCAACTTTCTCAATTGATTTGGTTTGTCAGAAGCAGGCTGGGAAGGTTGAAAGATGTGGTGTGGTAGTCAATTAGACTATTACACTTATCAGCAGTTCTACCTGATTTTAATTTAATTTATAAAGAATCTTTTAAAAACAGGTTAGCTTTGATTTCTCTAATTATGGGGAGAGGGGCGTTCGTGTCATTTGAATTTCTGGCTCTGCTGCTTTTTCTAAATTAAAATGCATTCAGGTAAAATTGTCAGGTAATATGAATGGTAACATATATGAGGTATAATTATATATTTAATCAATGTTTATCTGATCCATAGTTTACTCCATCTAGTTTCTTGGGTGTGCATAACACATATAATCATGAACTAAACATGCAACTTGAATACATGTAGCCTACTAGCTAAAATATAGCATGCTCATTAATGATTCAATATGATGCAAATGCAAGTGTTGCAAATACATTTAATAATTTGAAAAGGTGATACCTTGATTCTAAAGTGAAAAGCATACAAACGCAAATAGTCCTCAACTTACAACAGTTCGTTAGTGACTGTTCAAAGTTACAATGACACTGAAGAAAAGTGACTTATGACTGTTTTTGACATGACCATTGCAGCATCCCCATGGTTGCATGATCAAAATTCAGGTGCTTGGCAACTGACTCATATTTATGACCGTTACAGTGTCCCTGGATTATGTGATGACCTTTTGCGACCTTCTGACGAGCAAAGTCAGTGGGGAAGCTAGATTCACTTTACAACCGTGTTACTAACTTAACAATTGCAGCAATTCACTTAACATCTATGGCAAGAAAGGTCATAATATGGCACAAAACTGGCTTAACAACCTGTCTCACTTAGCAACAGAAATTTTGGGCTCAATTGGGGTCGTACGTCAAGGACCACCTGCATTAAATTTAGAAGCAGCAGAATCTGTATAAAGCACTATTGTTAATATCATTTATCATAGTTACCAACCGTGTTTTTGGAAGGTATCGCAGTTGGCTAAATTCATAAAGCCATGGTTTACATTCCACAGAGACTGAATTCATGCACTGCAATATGTCGCTGTCTTCAGGCCTTTAAGAGATGCTTACGCTTATGCTAAATCATTTTATCTATGCAAAGGATATATAGACTGGGCATTTGATTTGTTTTTCATTTATTTGGCTCATTATAGATCATGGACATTTTCTTACCTTCGAGGCATTTACAGAAATAATTTTAAGTATTTTCCCCCACTGCCCCCTTCTCTTCAGATGTCAAAAACAATCAAATGTTAACTTTAATTCTAAAATAACACCAGCAAGGGGAAAGCCATTAGCCCACCTTCTGGCCTTTTTCGTTAATCGGGAAAAGCAAAATATGGCATGATGTATAAAAAATAAAAATTGATTAAAATTAGCATTTCCTAGTGCGCTCAATATGTTTAAATATTGATGTGTTCATGTCTCCATCACTTTAAAAAATTATAGCATATGTTTTATAATCCCCCCCCATTTTTTTCAAAACAACTATTTTATAGTTCTTGTCAAGATGAAAATATGTTTGTAGAAAGGCTTTGGGAGAATATTATTCACCAAGAATAACTCCTGTGTACAAGTGCTTCCAAACTGGGAGAAACAGAAGAACCATGCATTGAAAATTCCTTAGGCAACATTGCTTAGGCTGATAGTTTTTACACAAAATCTGATTTCAGTTACCCTTCCTATTCTGTGTTATGCTGTGTTTTAGGTAAAAGGAAGGTATCTGCGTAAGAATTAAATGAGAAATTTAGTTAGTTAGATTGTACTGTGGAAACGTACGCAAAATTCATATATTCATGGAAATGTAGTCACATACTAAGGAAATTTGTTTACAATTGCACTCTTCATAAATTATAGATAAAATATATTTGCCTATTGACTGTACATCCAAATATTGTATATATAAATGCTGGGTGAACATTTTATTTAAATAATTAAATACAAGAGAAATCAAACAAACAGAATTCATAAATGGAGAAATTAACAGAAACTTAAACTGACTATGTTTCCCCTTTGAGAGGAAGTCATGGCCCCATTGGAGACTGGATCCTAGGAGGAGGACAAGATGGAGCTGGGGCTGATGGAGGAGGATGGTGCTGCCTCTCTGACCCCAGAGGAGCCACCAGGGGAACAGGATGAGGCAGTCCTGGGTCCCTCGGGCCTTGGAGGGGTGGCTGGCAATGGAGAAAGGGTGCAGGATGACTGAGCGAGGGAGGAGGAGAGGGAAAGAGGCAGCAGAGCAGAGGAGCAACAGAGCTCTGGGCATCCCCCACCTGATCCTCAAGCACAGATGGTGGAGAGGAGGCAGGATCAGTGCAGGGTGAACCGACGGCTTGAGGGGAGCGCACCTCACCCCTTGTCACAAGTCTCACCTGGGGAATAAGATTTAAAGAGACACTGTAGGGAGGAGCACTTATCAGGAACAAGAGTTGCCTTTTTCTAGCCACGCTTGCAGTGACTGACATCTTGCTACCTTGTGCTTAACTTTGCTTTGCTTGGGTTCCACTTGTCTTGCTTTGCCTGGCCTGGCCATGGGCAAGTACTCACTGACACAGCTCTGCTTCAGGTTATGCTGCAGCCCCAGTGACCCCTCCATGCAATGAGGACTTCCTGGAAACAAGTTTCCTGAACTCTGTCTGCTCTCAGAACTGGCTGCTTCTCTGGACTCACAGCAGGAACTAGTGGAGGTGCATGTGTCTGTTTGGAGCATTGCTCTTGGACCTACAGTGATCTGTGGGAACTTTTTTTGGGGGGGAGGAAAGTTGGAGCAATAAAAGAGAGTCAAGCCTTCACTCCGGCTGTGTTGCTTTCATGCCCAGCCCCAGGTCGTCACAAGAAGGTTGCTCTTCTGATTCTAACAGGTTGTAGGAAATGATTAGAAAAGCTTAGGCATTGGTTGTTTTGGAACAGAATTTACCAGTATTTATGAGTTCCTGAAGATAATTTTGTAAACATGTGTTTTGCAACAGTGGAAAAATAAAACATTTTTGAAATGTATATCCTACAACAAATATAATTATTCTAGACAAGAAATGAAAGTCAGGTCACATGAGAGTTAGTGTCTCTTTTAACAAAGTCTGATAAACAATTGTTGTTAGTGGTACCCAAACTTAGGATCATTGGAATAGTGGATCTAACGATGAAGGAAAACATGGTGGTCCATCAGTATTTCAGGGGAACCAGATCTTTTCTTTTACCTTTTCTTGGTACTGTATTTCTACCCATCTGTAAAGAATTCATAGTGGATAGTGCAATGTTCTGTAAATACATCTTTTCAATCATCAGATGCTTCTTTTGACTAAATCTCAGTTCGGTGGTTTATTGCTTCTCTTTCCATTTATAAGCAGAGGGCAATAACATTGGACTGGCAGAGATGTGATAAAGCTTTATTTCTAAAATTGTATAAATTCCCTTTGAGATCTCAAAATAGTGGGAGACAACTGCAAAGTTTGACTGTTTTATTATTAAATAAATTTTTCATATTCTGACTTGGAGTGGGAGGAAGGCATCTACTGCAAATTCTCAGGGCTCATAAGAGCCAGTTTTCTTTCTTTCAAACTATAAGCACTGCCTATTTTCCTCTCTGCTTTGATTAGCTGGCATAAATTGTTTTATTTGTCATATGCATGTGAAAATACCCAGTCCTTTAAAAGAAACTTCTAGCAAATGTGGCTTTCATTTCCCATGTGGTTAATCACTTGTAGACAAATAAAATAAAAGCCAGTTTGCTAGACACTTACAAGAACAGCTCCGGTAGCTTGCTGAAATGTGCTCTGTGGATTTTAATTTGAATAATTGTCCTGATACCTTGGTAGCCTGTACATTGCTCTGGATCATCAATATGATCAATATATTGTTTTGTTATAATTTTTTGCTGGGAGTTTTTTTAAATGATTATTTATATCGCAACCTGGTGAAATAAGCCTTTGTTATTGTCTTCTGAAAGCTGGGGTGGGGACAGACAACTTCTTTCTGCTTTCTTAAATCACCATCCCACGATTCAACCACATAAATACTATATTTAAAAATACCAAAATATATAGCAGAAATGTGTGTTATATTTAGGGTCATCAAATCGGTATATTTCAATATGGAAATTAAAGATTATATGCTTGAGGCAGGACTGAACTTCACATAATTCTTGAATCTCTTTCATCCCATGATGTTTTCTCAGGAATTATAAGATAATCAGGCTTCAATAAAATAGTGATTTGAAGAATGATATCCATAAGTTCACATTTCTGTCCCCAAAGACTATAAGAATAAGATTAAAAAAAAGAATGTTTTCATATCAGTGGCTCTTTTCATAAGAAATGGAGACAGATAACTTCTGTGTAAAATATCGAGGCTTGGTATGTAGATATAACATATATTATGATCATATATTCTTTCCATAGCATTTTGCTATGAATGGAAAGTCATATCACATCACTTGTCTAATGCCAAACAAAAAGTCAAACATCTGGGTTTTTTTTTTCCAAATTTTACTTGCCTTTATGCTAAAATTCAGCCCATTCTTTTGTTGTACTATATTTATTCACATTTTGTAAATCTGGTTCCATTAAAATGGATTTTATGTTTTTCTGAAAAACTGCTGTTCAGATACAACCAAAGTGACTGATTCACCCTTGTGTCTAACAATGTCTTAATTTATTCATCAATTAAGGATTCTGATGGTAGCAGTTCTTAAGGAATAGTGGTTAAATTTTCCTTTATTTTCCTATTGTGTTTTTAATTTATTATTTGTAGAGGTACCAGTGGGTATAAATGTACTACTGACGTATGCCTACCCCCTAAATTTGTTAAAATCTCCCACAATATCAGGAGATGTAAAGGCTGACAAAGGTTAGTTTAGGGGGGTAAATGAAACACAGTGCATTTCTCAAAATGTGATTCCAATGCATCATCAAAGTGTTTACATTTATCAATGGTGTATTATTTACAATAGTGTACAGTATGATGCACATTTCAAACCACAAACAGCAGCAACTCATTATGCATAAATATTCATAGACCAAGTAGAACAAATCTTAAACTATATAAGCAAAACTGTGCTTTGAATCTGTATAAGGGACTTTGTCAGATTATTTGGATAAGTTTTTCATAAATTGTGTTTAACTGTTCTTTTTTTAGAAACAACTAAGATGGAAAACTTTTCTTTTGTGTCTGGTACTCCAAGATTATGACATTGAAACTGCAAAACATGGAAGCACTATATTTCATTATGTTTATTTTTTAAAAAAAGCAATAAACTAACTATTACTGATCCATAGGCAATGGAATAGATTCTTATTTTGAAGAGACCTTAAAAGAATTCACTCTTTACTAAGTACAGTTGGTAATTCTGTGACTACTTGATGCAAATACACATTTGAGTCAATAGTATGAAGTTTTATGAAAACATGTTGGTGCTTTGAATTTTCACTTATTTCTAGAATAAGTTTCCAGTTTTCCAAGCAGGTTTTTAAAGTACAAATAAATAGGAATTTTCACAAGGAGTTATTATTTTAAAGAAATTGATAGTGAAATGTGATTCTGTTAATCTCAGACTCGTTTTTTAAAATTGTTTTTATTTTAGCAACCCCACATTCAATTTAGCCTTCTATATGAATTCTGCAACAACAAAATCCACTTGACCATTAATAGACATTTTATGTGTCCTCCTTTTATTATATTTTTCCCCAGGCAAGCAATTCTTCCCGCTGTATTATCTTTTTGCCTGCTTTGCCATAATGTGTACCATATTTGTGAGTTTTTAAACTGTGAATTATACTGCAATTTGCTATAAAGCAAAGATTTTGCTTTTTGAATCCCTCATATGCTTAATAGGTAAATTTGTATAAAATTGAGACAAAACATACATCGCAAATGTGTGTATTCGTAAGTATGTATTAATTCATATTAAATGAGAGATTCTGTGGACTTTCTAAAGGGAACTGAAGCAGAAAACTTCACTTGAGATGAGGGAAGAGGTTTTTCTTCTATAAAAATATTACCAATTGCTTTTTGTTCAGAAAGCACCACTGTTCATTGTCAGTGATCTTCTTTGCACTGGTAAAATGGAATACATTGAAGATGAGCACAGTTTTTACTTCAAATAGGAGAAACAATTGGCAATAGCGGGCTATGCTACGCTACGCTACGCTATGCTAATGTTTATAACAGCAAGAGTTAATATTTGTTCTACAAGATGTTAAGCTTCTTTGAGTTTGGTGTTATGGTTGACCAATAAATGACCCATTATTTGTTAAGTATACAGAAATCACCAATTTTAGAGACTTCCAGTTGACGTCGCAGAACAGACTGGAAAATAGTGGGCTCTGAGGAGCCGCACAAAATCCAGCTGGACGAACCACTGCCAGGAGGCTTTTGAGCCATAGCCATCTTGCAGGGATGTTGAAGAAAGGAGAGGCTTTTTGTGGACCATGGGGAATTGACAATTTCCTCACTGGAACAGAAACAGCTCTCCTGAAGTGGCAGCAGGGGCGGTGGCCATCTTATGGTGTCTACCTTGAAGCTGGGACAGCCAGACCTAAGAATTGAGCTGGAGTGGCATTTGGATAGAGTGCTAGAACGGGGTGAGATAATTGCCAATTTATACTAAGAAAAATTGAAATTGGAGTCTTAAAAGAAATTCCTCAGCTTGGACTAGTGGCTATCTGGCACTTGGGGGGGAAAACACACATACATGGAAAAAAGAAAAAGCGGGGACTATAATAAAAAAAGCCTACGAAGAAGTTTTAGATCTGGAAAATTGGGAAAAGCAAAATATTTCAAAAGGGGGAAAAAGTAATTTTCTGAAGAAAACAACAAGTTATAGGAGTATTTTTAAAAAGTTCTGGATATTTTGATAATTAATTGGATTTAACAGACTATTTTGTAATCAAATTGAAATGGAGAGTGCCATCTGCTGGAGGACTCTACTTAAATAGACAAAACAGAAGAAATAGAAGCTGGAAGCCTTGACCTTGGTCATATAGAAGAAGATAATTTGGACTCTGTGAGAACATTTAAGGAGTGTTTTACATCTGAGATTTTGTTTCATTTCCCTTCTCTCATGGAAGATAGCCTCTGAATTGGATTTGACTTTTGCTGAATTTGGACAATTAATAATTGAGGGGATCTTTTTAAATTTGAAGAACAAAGGAATAATTGAAGCAGAAAAAGAAGAAAAGAAGAGGTGATATAAGAATATTAAATAGACTTTAAATTTTGGCTAATTGCAAAGAGATACAATTGGGAAGGGTTTAATAATTTTTTAAATTGCTACAAAATGTATTTGCAGATATATTAACAGTTAATTTTGATGTTTAAAAGTATGTGTGAATCTTTATTAGGCAAAAAAGAAACAGAAAATTCACTGAAATATATAAAAAAGGAAGTGAAGAGGAGTTTGAAGAGGGAATTGTAAACGAAAAGCAAGAACTTAACAATGTTGAAGAGAAAATATTAAAAAATAAAAATCAGATAGATAATATTATAGAAGTTTTTGGGAATGTAAAAAGAGTAGAGAGGAAAGGGGGAAAATTCCCCCTGAAAAAGAAACAATTAAAATGGAAAAATGGAAATATCTGGGAGAGACAAGGGAAAGTCTTGGTAAGGGATGCTCAAAAAGTAGATCAAAAAAAGATAAAAGGAATCCAGAAGATGAAATGTAACATATATATATATAAAAAAAGAGAATTGAGAAGTTAGAGCGAGATAAAGTGTCGAGCAAAAAACTATTAAAAAATGGGAAAAGATTGAGAGATGATAGTTAAAGATGAATGATGATGAGGTAAATATATATAATAAGGTAGATTAATGAATGGGAATGGGAAAGTAGACAATATAACAATAATAGTGATTTTGATAGTTTTGAATTTAAATTGTTATTGTAATGGTAAGACAGAAGAATTACAGTATACACTGTGATGTTATTTAGGTGAAAGCATAGAATATGGAATGATAAAGAAGCATGTAAAGAGAATAATATGGCAGAAGTTGAAATAATAAGATATGGTGAAAACATGACTATAAACGATTATATCAAAAAGTGAATAGAATTTGTTTCTATTAAATCTCATCAGATAGAAATGTGAAAATAAATAATTTGATATTATTAATTTTGATAATGATGTAAATTAAGATGAATGTTTAAAATGTCAATTGTCAAGAGAATAACAATGGTGAAATCATGTAAGCGATTATTATTGTAAAGAAGAATGAATAGAACTTGCTTGTGATAAATCTCAGCTGATGGAAGTGTGAAAATAAGTACTTTAACAAATTATTAAGTAAATTAAGATGAATAATTCAAATGCTAATGATTGGGAAAAAGGAATTAAGAGACATACTTCCAGAAATGAAGAAAGATGGTAAATAACTGGAATAATTGAAACCGAGGAGAAATATAAGGCGTAAAATGATCCTATTTGTAAGTAAAATTGAAAATGAAAAGAATTATGGAAAGAGAACAACATGGCAGAAGTTGAAATAGTAAGATATGGTGAAAAATGACTAATTTGTGATAAAGGATTATATAAAAGAGATGAATATTGAAAAAAGGGAGAAGATTACAATACATTATAACTATGATTATGATTCTGTATAAGATGTATAAGATGTGACATGATTAAAACTCTGTTCATAAAATATGTATGATGAAAGAAAAAAATTAATAAAACTTGTATTAAAAAAAAGAGAAACCACCAATTTTACAAGAGCAATCTACTGTGGAGTTCGTTTGTTAAAAGGGCATAACAGGATAAAATTACACACTAGGAGGTATGAGAACTTTCCAAAGTTATCAATATCTTCATTAACAGAATACAAAACCTTAAAGTAATTAGAATGTGGAAAAAGCAAACAAATCCACGAAACTAGATAAAGAGACTGCTGTAATTTAAGAAGGAGATAAAATCTGGGTTTGGGTCTCTGTATTAAGCCCTGCTTATGGTGCCAAATGAGGATTTCTACTCCTTTTTTCATAGGTTTCTTATTTCTTAACAGCTATATCATACATACTGTAAGCATGTCAAGTTCCTCTCTATATTGAGAATAGCTCTACCAATTTTATTTGAATGGAGTAGAAAGGTAATTTTGTTTCCTTAGTGCTATGTGATCACTGTTTATCAACCTTTAACATTTCTTTCTAAACAAGATAAAAGGAAGAACTTGATGATGGCAAAATGCTCCTTTGAGGATTTTCGTGGATCTAGACTTCCCCAAACTTTGCAAAATATGCAAAATACATATTGGTATTTGGATTCATAACATTCCAATTCCCTGTCCCCAAGTTTAGGGACTTACTTTCACTTGCTTTCAGGCAGGATAATTTTAAATGCTATCTTGGAAAGATGATGAAATATTTTGCAAAAGACAATGATAAATGAGGAAGCTTTAGAAGTATTTGTGACCCTATTTATATTCAACAGCAGAGTTCCTCTAATACAGCATTGAGCATACCACTATCTGAAACACCCTTTTGTGAGTCTGAAAAGGTTAGCTGGTTTCTTGATATGCAAATTGAGATGATCCTTCCTCTCCCCTTCCATTTCAAATACAGAAATTGATCTGGAGGATGAGAGAAAGGAATATTTACCACTTATAATTACAGCTGTCTGTTTCTCACTGTGTGAGATTTAGTACTTAAGAGTTCTCCTGTGTTCTCCTCTCTACCTTGAATTCACAAGTGCTCACATTTGCTGCTGGGCTACAACCAAGTATTATTTTCCACATATAGCACTGAAACAATTCAAAGAGAACTTGTAATTCCACATAGGGACAAGCAGAGGAACACTCAGGTAGCAATAGCAATAGCACTTTGACTTCACAGTGCTTTATAGCCCTCTCTAAGAGTTTTACAGAGTCAGCATATTTCCACCAACAATCTGGGTCCTCATTTTACCCACCTTGGAAGGATGGAAGGCTGAGTCAACCTTGAGCCTGGTGAGATTTGAACTGCCAAATTGCAGGAAGCCGGCAGTCAGCAGAAGTAGCCTGCAGTACTGCATTCTAACCACTGTGCCACCATGGAAAATATATTCCATCTTGCATCTTGGTGAGATCTACAAATGCAAATTAATGGAAAAAATCATGGCTAACACCTGCAATTAGGAGGCAAAAATGCAAGCATTTAAAGAGTTAGATTTCCATCTTATAAGTATCTGCCTTGAATCTTGCACAACTTGCACAACTGTGTGATATCCAATGATGCCATGAGTGGGAATTGAGACACTAAAGCAGGTGTTGCAACACGCTCCTTTCCTGTTGGTTTCAGTGGACATCTAATCAAAATGTTTCAAAATATGGAATGTTACCTTGGTGATTTCTGATTATGCTTGCTGAAGTAGTTTTTAAAGAGTATATTCCAATAAGAAACCATTCCCTTTATTCACTGGATGAAGGTTTCTTAGCTGACAATAACACTTAGCAAGAGTGAGAACCACCCAGTGTTGTCAGGGTCACTTTGAGACATTAATGAAATTAAGATGCGCAATTCCTCTGTCAGGTAAGTAAATAACATTCTTGTTCTTATAGACAGGGGAAATGAAGCGCAGGAGGGTTTAGGTGACTTGCTCAAGGTCGTGCTATAATGAACATTGGTCTTTCAGCTGCATATTTAAGGTCTGTGGCTTTCATGCTCATGATGTACTTCAGGCCTTTAATTCATATTTGGTTAAAAGCAAATTATCCAAACTGGCACGTATACAAGACAATCCTCTTTCTCCCATTAGTAGGGGACACAGATCTTTGCTATCTTACATAAAAGATATTCATATCTAACTCTGAATATTTAGTACTTTATTTATTTCATGCATATGCTGCAAAATTGATAAATGCTTTTCTAACAGTTGTCAAAAGTAGAGTCACTATCATAAAAATGAAACCAAAATAATAATAAAGGCAATATGCATTTTTATTTTATTTTAAAATCCCAGCAATAAATTAATAAGTATGTTAAAGAACAATGCTATGAGAGAAAAGGGACATCACAGCTTGATGGAGGTCATTTGAATGGCTTATCACAGCTTTAATGGTTAAACAATCAGTTGAACAAACAAGAGAGACTATCAACTGATTTGTTTGGACAATAAGCCAATATATTTTAAAAGGACCTCGTATAGCACAAGCATTAAGTATTGAGGGAACCTGTGACACTCTTGATCTGGCCACTCCCTTGCCCCTGATCAACATCCATGCTGTCTGCATGGATGTGAGATCCATCAAATCAAAAGGACCACAGTTCCTATCTGTACACTATATCTCACACTATGTGAGGACAAATCAGTGGTAATAGTCAGCTGGTTTGGGCAAACCGGTAGTGGTGACCTGTCCACTTGCCCACCTGCCCCGGCACTATGCCATCCTATTTAGCCACGTTTTCTAAGCTGCATGCATGCATGCAAGCCGCACAAGCGAGCAAAGTGTATGCACCCGCTCGCATTTTCGGTGTGTGGCGAACCGGTGGTAAAATTATGTGAAACCCACCTCTGAGACAAATTATATGTTCATGTTCTTTCTTGTAAAGTCTCCGTTCTTTTAATTATAGATAACATGCTTGTTAAAACAGGCAATGCTATGCTTTTCCATGAGTACGCTGATGACACCCAGCTGTACATCTCTACCCCTGGCCACCCCAACGATGCCTTGGAAGTGATGTCCCGGTGTTTGGAA
>JANHZT010003287.1:66556-79172 GCA_032468215.1 Stegonotus admiraltiensis | reverse complement strand
CTCCCCTCATGTATAAGATCACAAATGAGGGGGGCCTTGTTTACAACGGACCTGGCATTGCACATCATCAGTCGAAAGCTAGGGCCCTAAGAAACCGAACAACCCGGGGAGCAAGAGAAGCATTGGGGGCCGGAGCAAACCACCTCTTGTAAACAGCGGGTGCGCACTCCCAACACTGGATATGGCCCTCTGCTCCCGCCATAGGGCCACACGCATGCCTCCTGGGCTCCTGGGCCAATGGCCTCCTGTAGCCCTATGCCAATGAAAATGGAATTTGGAAGGGTCGTGGCCCTCCCGGACTCTGTTTTCACTGGCAGAGGGCCTCCATGGCCAGAAATGGAGCTGCAATGAGTGACATCAAGCTGGCCATGCCCACCCTGGCCACATCCACCCAGCCCCCCCTAGGTCAAACACAACCCTGATGTGTCCCTCAATGAAATTGAGTTTGACACCCCTGACATATTATATTAAGGAGTGATAAGACGCATTAGGTTACGTGCAGACAGTGGAAATCCAACTTGTAGTTTATTAGTAAACTATGACTAAATAAGGTTCATGAGACAGATTACAGCCTTTTTTTAAGTTCTGTTGAATTCCTATTTCAGTAAGAAACAAGATCTATGCAGTTGATAATATAATTAGTCTTTAATTTCCCATGCTTGTCCAAAGTTTACAATATACAGTACTGTAGTTCCCTAATTATATTAAGGAAGTTGTGTACAAAAAAATAAAAATACAGAAAAGTGTATTTTTATATATTAAAAGACATAAATGTTTTTTTTTAATACTGAGTCTCTCTCTTTCTCTTTTGCCAACTGTAACATTCCTTAGAATTAATCTTTTAAATTGTTGTGTGTGTTTTTGTTTTTGAAGAAAAATGCAGTTTAGCTGTATCTGGTAATCATGCAACCATTGTTTTTAAGAACTTAAGAAAATTATTTTGATATACATTAGCTAATTTTCCAGAATAGTAAGATGGCAGTTGGATTTGTAGAGTAAGGTTCAATGTGTGACAGAATTTTCAGCAAGCATAATTATCTTATAAACAGATCCATAAATTAAATATGTTCCCTTCCAACTGACACTTCATATATTAGAAATATTATAAATAATTAAGGGAACTAAACTAAAACTAAAAAAAGAGTACAGATAGTATGAGAGAAAATACTTAGGAACATTAATATTATCGTAGCAAAATCTGTGCCTTTATTAATTCCAAATATACATGTTTCTCTGTGTGTGCCTTTCAGCTAGAATCTTGTCACTGTCAACACCTTTGTTGGAATTTTTAGGGGAAGTGGGCAGTGTATACATAATGGTGGAAGTGAGAGAAGAGGAAACCAAGGAAAGCATCTTAATAAAACAAATGAACTTATTAGGTTTTGACAATATATATAAATAGTTATTGCCAAATGACCAAAATTTTACAATTAGGCAATAATTTTCTTTATTAATGCACATGTATACCTAATTCAATGTACTATCCTGTATCTTCACTGAACTGCTGAACTAAATTACTGTCAGTTTTCTGTGTCTTTAACAGTATTAAATAAATACACAAAATGTACCATATTCAAAAATCCCTTTGTGATCCTTTAACTTTTTATAGTTTATCTTGGTGACAAAGGTACGCGCTATATGGGGTCCATGTCTGGTTGGAAATGTCAGGATTAATATTCCCACCAAAACAAGGCCTTGTAAATGTTTACCTTTTTCCTGTTAACAGATAAGTCAAAATAATATTAGAATTAAGAAAATGTACAAATATGCTTAATGTATATATTTTGTGTGGATTATAGTGTTCAGCTATCATTGGCATAAAATTAGATGTAGTTTTGCATAAACCAAACTAAGTCCAGTACATTCCTAAGAATTTGTAAGATTAATTACTTGCATTGCTCCCTTGTCTATTTCTTATTTCTCTCCATCTGTCTTAATGTTTGTCTCCATCCTCCTCCATATTTTGTATATTATGAACTTTAGATAATGCTCTCTGAACCATTGTTTGCATCTGTACATCACCTAAAAAAAATCTCTGGCACATGTGGATCTTTTTGGCAAGAACTCAGGGCCTCTTGTGTTTGGTCTTGGAATGTAAATACATTTTAATTGATTGACTAATCTCTCAATTTAACTATAGTAAACTTCCTTCAGTTTTGAGACTGAGTCTTTTTTCCCTAAGCAACCTATACCCATTAAGCCTGAAGGATACACCATTTCCATTACCACCAGTATTTTGATATCTTCCCAAACATTACAATCCAACAGAAACTTTCAACATTTATGTGAAGTATTGTACATGACTACCCTAGTATGATATTGTCCTGATTTACTGTCTTTCAGTATTGCAATACAATTAGATAAGATAGCAACATGACAGACAATTGGTTGTCCAATCTCTTCTTAAAAACCTTCTATGTTGGAGCATCCACAACTTCTGGAGGCATGTTGTTCCACTGAATAATTGTTCTAATTTTTTAGGAAATTTCCCCTTAGTTCTAGGTTTGTTATCTTCTTGATTAGTTTCCATCCATTGCTTTTTGTTCTGCCTTCAGTGCTTTGAAGAATAGGTTGACCCCTTCTTCTTTGGGGCAATCCCTTAGATATTGGAACACTGCTATCATGTTACTCCTAGTCCTTTTCACTGAACTAGACATACCAAATTCCTGTAATTGTTCTTTATCTTTTTAGCTTCCACTCCTCTAATCATCTTTGTTGCTCTTCTCTGCATTCTTTCTAGTCTCAACGTATTTTCTATATAGTGATGACCAGCAGTGAAATCCACCTACCTTTGCTACCAGTTTGCAAATGTGAGTGCACGCGCTTGTGCAGAGGGTCAAAAACAGGATGTGATAACGTCCGGGTGGGTGGGCGGAGCCTCCTGCCGCTGGCACTACCGGTTCACCTGAGCTGGATAGAACCACCTGCATTTCACCACTGGTGGCGACCAAAACTGGATGCAATATTCCAAGTGTGGTTTCACTAAGACATTATAGTGTTACCACTTTAACACTTTACGTGATCTTGATTCTAACCCTATGTTAATGCAGCCTAGGACTGAGTTGGCTTTTTTGGCAGCTGCAACACACTGTTGGTTTATATTTAAATGATTGTCCATTAGGACTTAAAGATCCTTTTCACATTTACTACTATTGACTCAGGTACCACCTAGTCCTGTGATGGCGAACTGATGGCATGGAGAGCCCTCTCTGTGGGCACACACACTGTCGCCAGCTGCTCTCCTGGTTTCTGGCACACACATGTGTGCCGGCCAGGTGCTGTTCATGCATGCTGGAGCGCCAGAAACCCAAAGACCAGCTGGCCAGTGTACATGCATGTGCTGGCCATCTGGTCTTCAGGTTTCCAGTGCTCCTGCGCATGTGCGCATGCATGCACACACATTCTGGTTTGGGCACTCGGTGCCAAAAAGGTTCGCCATTACTGTCCTAGTCTATATCTGTGTATTTGGTTTTTCTTGCCTAAATGTAGAACCTTATTTTTTTCATCATTGAATTTCATTTTGTTAGATAGATCCCAGTGTTCAAGTTTGTTGAGATCCTTTTGTATCTAGAGCCTCTCTTCTGGAGTGTTGGCTATTCCCATCAGCCTGGCATCATCTGCAAATATGATGAGTTCCCCTTCTATCGCCTAAATCATTTATGAAAATGTTGAAGAGTACTGGGTCTAAGACAAAGCCTCTGGGTACCCACTGCATATTTCCCTCCAGGTGGATGTATCCTGTTTTCCCCAAAATAAGACATCCCCTGATAATAAGCTCAATCAGGCTTTTGAGCACATGGCAATAAGGCTAAGCGCTTATTTTAAGGTTCAAAAAAATATAAGACAGGGTCTTATTTTCGGGGAAACATGGTTGTTCCATTAAGGACTACATGTTGAGGGCAGTTGGTCAGCCAGTTGGTGATGATGTTATCCAACTCACATTTTTCTATCTTATCAAATAGTAGGTTTGGTCTACTTTATCAAATGTCTTACTGAAGTCGAAGTAAATTACATCCACAGCATTCTGTTGGTCCATAGAATTAACATTATCCCAAAGGAATTAGGACACTTTGGTATTGCAAAATATGTTTATAACTCCAAAAATAACATTAATTTCTGATTCTCAAAATGTCTTTGTTAGCACTTCCAAACTAAATGATTACATTAAATTTGGGGAAACTTACATTCAAATATTAATATAACTGTCAGACTCACTGCATATTTTTCATATAATCTACCAATTATTGAACATGCGATTTACAGCATTGGAAGTTAAATTCCAAAACAAGATTAATTTATAACAATTGCAAATTCATAAATAAATGGTTAGAACAAGACCTCAAAATTGATTTTATCTGTAAGTTAGTGTATATGTAGTTACCCTAAGTCTAGTGAGAAGACAGTATAAAAATTATTGTAAAATTAATAAATATATTGCAGTGCTTACATTATATGGAAATTATGTAGAATTTAATGATAATAGAAATTACTATTTTTAATAATATGAAATGTTATTTATTTAATAATGTAAACATTATTAAGGAATAAAAATAGGAATATGTAGGCTGTTACTTAATTGTAATTTCAAACTGTTAATCTAAATTCATTTCTATAATAAAAAAAAACTGTCCAAAAGAGGGTAGAGCTGATTCTCATATAATTTAGAAATGTTTGTATTGAAATCAGATTTTTCAGGCAGTACTCAACTGCCAAGGCACTGGTTTTAATGTGACAGTAATTTTTTTTAAACCAGTCTGTGGTATAAAAGGTAGGAAATTCTAAGATATTGTCAGTTTCTCATAAATGCTCAGTAAAGATTTGGGGAATAATTTTTCCGTTTGAAAGCAGGGTTATGCTAATTTTGACTTTTTAAAATGTGACAATTGGCACTGAAATATATTAGCCTTGCTATGCTTGAATAATGCTTAAGCAAAATGAACATTTAAAGTTTCCAAGCGCAAGTATAATTACAAAAGTGCATGCAGTTAGACTAAGTGAGCTGCAGATAAATTTGCAATCTAAAATGCCCTTAAAAATCTCCAACTGTGAATAATTATAATTTGTAACCTTAAGTACCTCAGAAATCAAGCTGGTTTTTTAAAGATACACTGATGATGTGGCATTACAGTAACAAATATGGATAGCAAATACATATAGTATAAGTAAAAATACTTTACTAGAGATAAATGCCTTTTAAGATGCTTTTTAAAATATTAACTTTTCTTAATTTTAATGTTATATTTCTATTTATGCAGAAACTATTATCCATAATATAAGAAATAAATGAATAAAAATAGTAAAAGTCCTATAGTAAAAATCCTAAACATGGTATATAATTCGAAAGACTTCTCTACTTACTTAGTGACTTATAGCTCATATTCCAATTTTAATGTAGTCCTTGACCACCAAAACATTTCCCATGCCTGTTAAGCAGTCTGTAAAATATATTATTTCTTGATATTTGATTTGTAGTATAATAAATATTAGTGAACACTCAGAATATTAGACATGATCTGAGTGGCTTTAGTAGTCACTTGGTAATCTTAGAAAAACAATTATTTTATGCACAAAGATGTAAATAATAACAATTCCTAATCCAAATATTTTGCTCCAGTTGTTTAGGTGGACCAATTTTAACACTGCTTCAGAATTTAAACTGTTGCTACCATCAATCAGACAGAAGTTGTTTAGGTGGACCAATTTTAACACTGCTTCAGATTTAAACTGTTTAAACTGTTGCTACCATCAATCATACAGAAGTCTTCCAATGAAATACACTATGTGTTTCTCAAATGAATAGACTACAGTATTTTGATCTTGTAACAGCAAACCACATAATGAAAAACTGTTGAATTAATATGTTAAATGATGCCAGTAGACTTATAGTAACTGATTCCATGAAGAATAACAAAGATGGAAGATGTATACTGAAATTCTGTACTGTAGAGATGTCAACATCCAAGATACCTTAGAAAATCATCCTCATTTATAGAACATCTAGTAGCTGAAAATAAAGATCAGTACTCCAGTTACAACCAAGTTGGAAAGAAGTACAAATTGATGGGATAAGTACAGAAATATGGCAAGCAACAGATTAAGACTCAGTAAAAGTTCTAACCAAATCAAAATCAGGAGAACGGTGTAGATTGGTAGGGGTTACTCTATACTAATGTCAATGAAATGCAATTTAATGTGCAAATGATCATATCAGTCTTACTTTCAGGTATTTTGACAAGATGTGCAGGTCAGAGACATACACACAAAGGGAGATACCAGATATTTGAGCTGGTTTTCAGAAAAATCAAGCAACTAGATACTTTATTGCTATATTATATCATGCTCCAGACTACAAAACCCTTAAAAAAAGATATTCAGATACCATGTTATATCTATACCCACAAAGATCAGAATTTCATAGGCAAAAGCTTTCTTTCAAAAGGTGTAAGTGGTGTTGCTTTTGATGTTTGGTTTTGGAAAAAAAATCTCCTGACATACCCAGGATAACAAACAAACGGATCACAGAACAAACAATCCTCCTTGAAAGCAAAAATTATAAATTGGAATACATTACGTGAAGTTTTAACTCTTTTGAAAAGTCTACGTTCTGGGAAAAGTAGAAGGAAAGAAAAGAAGCATATGACCAACAGCAGGGCGAATGAATCAGATTACAAAGGCAATGGGTGCACTTTAAGAAGACTTGAAGGGCCAAGTTTGAAACATTTGATCCTAGATAAGATCTGAGATTTAGCACTGACTTATGGCACACAATAGTATCAAAGAGAAACTGTAATTGTATCTGTTGTAGCTGCAAAGGAAGGCAATCTGTGCTAAGAAACACAAAGTTCTTCGAGGAATATCAGCAAATATTGGTCATAAATGCAGGAACATTTATGCAGGAACAAAGTTTATCAACATATTTCTTTGAGATTCCCTTGTTGGTTTTATTGCCTTTCTGAAGCTTTGGGGGTTTTTTTGCAGTTGTTTTAAAAGGTACCAAGAAATTTTAGAGTTGTTATTAACAGATTTCATTTTTATATTTTAATAGAAACCAAAATGGATAGTGGAAGTTTAATTTCTGAAAGATGCCATTTTTTAATTTTTCATATTTCTATAAATGTACTTACATGTACAATGTGGAAAAAAGCAATCCTGGCATGTTTATCTGTAGATTAATACATATATGAAGAATAAATGGTTTTGTATAGCAATTGGGATAAAAAAAAACCTCAAGGGAATATTTTATTAGCTTCAAATAATATCTAGCCAGTAATTTATCATTTTGAAAGCTCCAAATAACTTCCTTATCCAAGGAACGCATTTGGTATTATACATATGATTATAGCCAGTAACATTTATATATACCATTTATGTACATTTATGTATACCATTTATATATTAACATTTATGTCTTACTATTCAGCAAAAGGGTTGAATTCTTCATATTCTTTCAAATAACTTATTTATGTTCCTTTTTTGTTTTTCATGTCAAAGATATGAAATATAATGGAAAACAGAAAAGGAATAAATCTCCATGAATCAAAAACAGCATACACTGATCCCAATGGAAATGCAAACTTAACTTATTTGTATCTGGGGTAGAACAAGAGATTGCCTCCTTCAAGTTAAAATACTATAGCTACTGAAGTGCTCTGGGTCTACTTCATTATTTTGGAGCCTGTGGGATGGATTAATTATGTTAAAAGTCAACAGTAACCCAAATACAAAGGGCAGAGAAGGTAAAGTATACCCAATTACTTAAGTAAGATACCCAATTACTTAAGTAAGATACCCAATTACTAGCTGGATACAAGGAAGAAAGATGAGTAAAATAGTCTCTCCCCTTAATCTGAAAATGCCTGGTTTTCCAAAGGAAAGAAGTGATAAAGTTGAATATCAAACTGATAGTGAGTGATCTGATATGATTAAACATCTGTGTGAATTCCATTGCATGGCTGTTTTGGGGGTGTTAGTTGGACAATAAGCCAGAGGTATGGTTATTTTTGCAGAGTTTTAGCTTTTTTTAAAAAAAATAGCATAACAAAGTATTTTGCATTTAACATACATGTTCTTGCAGTAATAATATAGCAAATTCCGAATTGTCTGAAGTGCAGAATTTTACAAGTAACTCCTATTATTTCCCACACTGCAAATGTGTGTGTGGCTACAAAAAGGGTGAAGCTGAGAGTTGCTCACCAGTGGTGGGTTTCAAATATTTTTACTACCGGTTGTCTGAGTGTGGCTTGGCAGGCATGGCATGGCTTGGTGGGCGTGGCTTGGTGGGCGTGGCAGGGGAAGGATACTGGAAAATCTCCATTCCCTCCCCACTCCAGGGAAGGTCCGTACTTTTCGCCGTGCCCTCAAAACTTTTTTATTTCATCAAGCTGGGCTGGCGTAACCCTCTTTTTTAGTTTTAGTTTTTTAGTTGTTGCTTCAGATTTTATTGGGGTGTTTTAAATTTTAAGGGGCCAAATTTATTTAATTTGCTTTTAATTCTTTTTAACTTTTATATATTATGTTTTATCTTTGGCTGTTCACTGCCCTGGGTCCTTCGGGAGAAGGGTAGTATAGAAATTTAATAAAATAAATAAATAAATAAAAATAAAGGTTACTGCAAAATCCCCATTTCTCCCAATCAGCTAGGACTCAGGAGGCAGAGAATAGATGGGGATGGGGCCATTCAGTGGTGGTATTTACCGGTTCTCTGAACTACTCAAAATTTCTGCTACCGGTTCTCCAGAACTGGTCAGAACCTGCTGAAACCCATCTCTGTTGCTCACCCAAAATGATATAGTTATATCTTAAGCTTTCACACAAGGAATTTATAGCTCAGTCTCATTGTTACAGAGCTAAAAAATAATTCCTTAACAGTAAATAATGATAATTTTTTTTCATACATTTGCACTCAGGGTGGTTACAGAAATATGTAACATCACAATTATTTGGTAAATTTTTAATATTTTATTGAAGTTTAAAAATACAAAAATAAAAAAAACTAATGCAAGCTAAGAAAAAATGCAGAGAAAAAAAAAGAAAATATGTAAAAGAAAAAATTTTTTTTAAAAAAAAATCCAAGATACTTGAACTAAATATGCTTTCAATGACAGAAAATGGAGTCTCTGTTGAGAACTTTTGCTACGTTCAGGAATGTACCATTTTTTAATTAGAATTTTCTTGTGAAGTGTAACAATAATTTGAAACTTGTTTTCAGAGTGTTTGACCAACAAAACTTTATTTGTAGCATAAAAGTGCCACCTTGTGGTCAATCCAAAATATATTTTATTTTGGATTTTTCATCTTTAACTAATTTGCCAGCTTTTGCAGTACTATGATCTGGACAGTATTCTACAAAATACTTTTCTTCTACATTGAACGTTTGCAAATAATACACAAAATTAGTACTTCAAAAAAAGAAAAGAAAATGAAGTTGATTTTCTGTATGTTTGTAAGTGTGATTTATCTCACAAATCGGGGAATAAGGACTGAATCCTTTAGTCCAGTGTCCCCCAAGCTTTTGGGAACCAGGGACTGGTTCCGTGGAGAGAAGTTTTTCCGCAGTCTGGAGGGGGCATGATTTTGTGTGCTGCTTGCATCCCACGGATGGGGCTTTGCTTCTTTGCATGGCCGATTTCTGCCATGCTGTGAACCAGTGCTGGTCCACAGACCAGGAGTTATGGACCCCGCTCTAGTCAGCATACTACTACACTATATGGACAGAAGGTAGTATAATAAATATTATTTCAGTTTCTATGTTTCAATCCTTTAATTACTAGAAAGGCAGCACTGGATATGAAAGCCTTATATGTCTTCTAGTCTTTGGGGAACAAGAGGTTGGGAAACACAGCTTTCTCCTCTCTGAGCTTCATCAATCTGCTATACAGATTTAACATAATTATTCCAAAACTAATAGCTATATAAAACAATTCTGATTTTCCAATATTTAACTAGGGGGAAGCAATCAGTTTAGGTAGTCCTTGACTTACAACCACAGTGGAGCCTGGCATCTGAGAAAGTCTTCCTAAAGAGGCAGCCTCCTGCCATTCTGCAAGCAGATATCTTGTTCATGATTGTTTGCAACGCTCCTTTTCCAAATTGTGGGATCAGGGCTCACCATAAACTAATGATCCCTGAAGTATTCCACAAAGATTATTTCTCCTTTCCCACTGCCGGTGATTAATATACTTAGGAGATGAATCGCTATGAAACAATATCCCTTTCACATAATCCTTGCAGGCTGATCAAAAGAATGTTATGGCTTGATGTTATGACAGACTACTGAGATGTTGTCAAGATTCAGGAGGGCTGCAATCCCTCCACCCAGGTCCTGAGAAAATGTACCCATTACATCAACCAATGTCATTTTTCCTCAGACTCAGATCTGAATCAATTTCCTCTAGATTCTAAAGCAGAGGTCTTCAAACTTGGCAGCTTTAAGACTTGTGGAGTTCAACTCCCAGAATTCTCCAGCCTGGAGAATTCTGGGAGTTGAAGTCCACAAGTCTTAAAGCTGCCAGGTCTGAAGACCTCTGCTCTAGAATCTAGAATGTCTGTAACTGCAGTTCCACCAATCTTGTTGTATTCCCTAAAAAGGTAAAAGTTGGAGAATGACAAGTTTAAATTCACCAGGTCAAGGGGCAGCCTTTTAGGAGAGGGCAAGGAGCATACAGGAGGCAAGCGTTCCCCCAGTTTATCCCATTTAATGAGACTGAACCATGTGAAATGAATCCCAGTTAATGTTCCAAGATGATTTTCCACTTACCTTGTCCAATTCTGTTCGTGCAAAGTCTACACTAGAACAAATATGAGCTATTTTAGCAGACATTTTTTCCTTTCCCTCTATTCCATAAAAGGGAGTGAATTGCTTTAAAGGTCACTGGCATGTATAAAAGGACAGAGCTGTAAAAAAAAAATTCACTACTCTGCATAGGCTAGAAAGTGAACTCTTACTCATGTCCAGCCTGATTCAAACTTGAACTCCTGCAGGTGACTCATCTGTTGCTTCATTTGCCAGGGTCCAGTAAATGAACAAATTGCCCAAGTCTGTTTGGAACCAATCTCATTTAGTATTCCAATTCTAGACCAACCAAACATCTGCCAGAACTACCTACCAAATTGTGGGAAACCCCCATATACTTGCAGGAGTCTAACTGGATCTATTAGCTACTTATGTCAGACCAGCCTTACATATGAAGACTAAAACATATGAAGAACGGTTGCAGGATTTGGGTTTGGCTAGTCTAGAGAAAAGAAGGAATAGGTGTGAAATGATAGCAGTGTTCCAGTATTTAGGGGCTGCCGCAAAGAAGAGGGCTTATTTTCCAAAGCAGGAGAGGGCAGGACAAAAAACAATCAAGGTAAGAAGCAACCTGGAATTAAGGAGAAACTTCCTAGCAGTGAGAACAATTAACCAGTGGAACAGCTTGTCTTCAAAAGTTGTGGGTGCTTCATAACTGGAGTTTTTAAAGAGACTGGACAGCCATTTGTCCGAAATGGTATAGGGTCTCCTTCTTGAGCAGGGGGTTGGACAAGAAGATCTCCAAGGTCCCTTATAGCTCTGATCTATTCTATCTCCACCCATTCTGTAGAGATCCAAAGAATACAAGGAGTGACCTTACTATGGCAAAGAATTGACATTCTTGAAATTCAAATAGTCTATCAAGTGGCTGGAGGTGATCTGGAGTTAGCATATGGCCATCAGAATAAATTGGACTCAGTATAACCTGAGATAAGCTCATTCATTTTTGGCCATTAATTCCTTACATTTTTCCTGACTTTTAGTCTCCAAAGAACTGAGATTCCTATCTCCCAAGACAAGAAAACTTTGTCCACCCACAGATGGATATTGCCATGCAACAATATGAGCACTATACTAGCAGCATCCCAAGCTTGGCTATGTCACCCAGAGTCTCTAACAGGCATCCATAGACTCTCACCTGTGAAGCACTATCACTTCCTTACCATCACATCCCTTCGATTCCCTGAGATCATTGCTTATGGGAGGATCTGAACTAGGTATATTTCAAAAAGGAGAACATGACTGTTTAATCCAGCTGCAATTCAGTAATATATGTAAAGTCTGCTCATTTCTCTATGACTAAATAATGGACAAATATGATTTCATTGCCTATGAGCCTAATGCAGGGGTCAGCAACCCACGGCTCTGGAGCTGCATATGGCTCTTTCATCCCTCTGCTGCGGCTCTTTGTCGCCAGTTGACTCCACAATTGATAGGGCTTTTGGTTAGGATAGGTAGAGGAAAAAAGACACCACGCTAGGAGGGGACTCTATGGTGGAGGAATTGAATAGGGAGCTTCCAGTTTGGACCTTTGTGGGTCTTTGAGTGTTTAAGGCTGCCGACTCCTGGCCCAGTGTTTATCAATAGCCTAAAACTGTGGTCTTTACCAATCTATCTCCTAGTCCCAGGAATAAGAATCAGAAGAGATTCCATCACATCCCTTATAGCTCCAATTATACTCCTCTCAATCACTCCTCATGTTCAGTTTGCCAGGGCACTATCTAATCAAGTCACTTTCACTGTCCTATATGCAGTCCTTGTTTACTAACTCCAACTGCTTAACTAATTCCCAAGTCCATTACTGCACACATGTATTTTGTTACT
>JANHZT010003287.1:54938-66456 GCA_032468215.1 Stegonotus admiraltiensis | reverse complement strand
CCAATTCCCCCCCCCCCCCTTAGAGTGAATGGAATTCTTTATGGAACAGAAGGGGGGGGGATAAAAAACTAAGTTGATGCAGAATTGGGACTTAACCATAATCAAGTTTCTTTTTTGAATTCCTAGTTTAGGGCTTTGGTCCACATTAGAATAGGAAATAAAACCGATACTTGAATAAATGAAACACAATTATTGGATACTTAGGGACAGCCTAACACCGAAAGTACTGCCAGGCCCACTGTTCGCATACATGGCACTTTTGGGAACAGTTTCACTTAGCTCGTCCCAAAACATTTTTTTTCCAATTTTTTCCCCATTTTTTCCATTTTCTTTTTAGTTTGCACACTCAGAGCCCCTGAGCAAAACCATAAAAGTGCAACTGTTTTTAGAAGACAGTTAAAATAAAGGTTAAAATATAAATTTGTTGGACAGTAGAAAATAGGAGTTGAACTCAAGGGACTTTTTATGATTTTGGGAATGCCTTTTTTTTTGCAAGTATCGAAGGAAAAACCTATTGCATTCACTTAAAGTTTGTCTTTAAACAAGTTGACAATGAGGCAAAAATCTTCTGTCCAAGATTGTCCCTGCATTGATTCTCCTTTTCTTTCTGTTCCAACAAAACGTAGTCCCTAAATATTTTTAATGTTATCTAAAAAGAGACGGCTGACATATTTTGTACTTTTCGAATAATCTTTCCACACAATACTGTAAATATGGTGAGAAGTGAAACTCTCTCTGTTGTTCCCAATCCCCAATGGGACATACGTAAATACATCTGTTGTACATATATAAGAGTACATTACATTCACATTGATGTGCTTCGCTTAATTAGGAAACCTGTCCATATTTGGCTTATTTATAGTAGCTATCTATTTGAGGTATTATACACAATTTAGCTTCCTCTAGTTGTCCTGCTTGTGTTCTTTCTTTGATATGTTTGGCTAGAGAAAACAATTTAATAGACCCATGGTGTCCCAACTTGTAATGCAATTTTATTTACATATGCTTAAAAACTGAAATATGGTTGTTCCACTTATTTTCACCAAATTTCACACATCAGGAATTTTCAATTTCACTGAATATAATAAATCTGAGAAAAACATTTAGGTTCTTTTATTTAGCTGAATGCATTGCTAACACTCGCACACAATAGGTATAATCAAGTTTGTTTGCTTGTTGTTGTTGTTTTTAGTAGAGCTGAAAGAGATGCTGGCTGACAAATAGCTGTTGAATCAGTTGTGAGACTAAGGACACAACCTTCCATAATTCTTTGGGGGTACTTATTTTTATACAGTCCAGCTATTGGAGGAATACTTCTAATGAAAGATCATTGCAAAGATTTCTTGCCTTGGTGAAGCTGAGGATTCTTCCAAATGTTTTTGCTTTAGTAGAAAAAACAGTTCCAATTTATTCTCATTGCCCCCCCACCCGCAGACATGATAGTCTGTGTGTAAGACTTACAATGTGAGTGAGAAAATGTTGTGACTTTAAGAAAGTAATGTTAAGTTTAAAAAATAACAGCTATAGGTCACATAGTTAAACTTTTATTCAAGTTGGTTTTACATTTTAAATTTCAACAACAGGATTCAGGAATTCTGAAACTATTCCAAATACGCAGTGTCAACATTTCAGCACAGATTTTCCATGCAAACTAAGCAAATAAGTCAGTGTTTTCATCAATCTAAATTGGATTTATGGATACATACATACATACATACATATGCACATATACATATATAGGTACCTACACACAGAAAGACACTAATACAGATGTATTACACATAACTTCTCAGTTCTGCTTTTCTGCTCTTACGCTTCTACATTATTCTGCCTTTCTTTCTGAATATTTTTCCCTTTCTGCTTTCTTACATGGATTTTTTCCTTTCACCCTTTCTGTGTTTCATCTTTATCACCGTTATGGTTCTGTTCCTTTTCTGCTTTTCTTTTCCCCCATCCTTTTGTTGACATATTTCTTAGCTCTTTTTTATTTCACTATATTTGGGTGTGCATCTGCTATAAGGCCATGTATGATTGTAACTTTTTTTTCCCTTTTCTTCACCCTTCTTACCCATCCTTTATCTCTTTCCAACTCTTTCTCTTTTTTCCAATTCCATTAACGAAAGTAGATAATAACTTGTGAATTCAAGTGGAACTTCATTTCTTAAACTGCACACTCGTGCTGGAACCCATTAAGCTCAATAGCGAGAAATGAGAGAAATCATAATTATCAGGCCAGTAAAATACATGAAACATAAAATTTGTCAGGGAAAGTAATTGAAATTATTGGAGCAGTTGCGTCTTGGTGCTGTGCGGGCCTGGAGTGATAATGGAAAGGTTATGGGCAATGTTTAGCAATGCTGATGAGGCCCAAGGTGACTCACACCATCACAGTCAGCAACTTTATGCTCTGCTTACATTAATTTGCTAATACATCTTTAGAAATGGACAGGCTAAAGAGATGAAGAAGTCCATAGAACCCAAATTCCGTAGTATTTAATGATGCAAAATGTTTACTTCATATTTCATACTCTTTTGTCTCTGTTTCCCTTATTCATACACTTGAAACATGACCCATTTATTCTCTTACTCAGCTCAAACTGTCCACAGAACCATATCTATACTGTAAATGTGACAGTTAGTTTAGTCTAATAATCTTAATCCAGGGAAAGTTGGAACAGGACTCAAATTAACTATTTACCAAGTAGTTACTTTGTATCTGCAAAAGTCAAACATCAATTATTTATTAATCTGCTTTATAAGTTTCATATTTCTTCCGGTTACTTATATGGAATATATAGTACCAACACATATGTCCAGTGGTGGGATTCAAGTAATTTAACAACCGGTTCTCTGCCGTAATGATTTCCTCCAACATCCAGTTTGCCAAACTGCTCCGAAAGTTAACAACCAGTTCTCCCGAAGTGGTGCGAACTGACTGAATCCCACCACTGCATATGTCACATTTTTTCTTCCTCTATGGAGGAAGTTTCTAGGGCAACTTTCAGTCCCAGAGTCATAAGTTATATATAAGCTTATTTATTCATTTAATGAAAGTATATGGCTGACCATCCAGCAGTGGTATTTTGGGTGGAAAGCAATTTAAAAACAAACAAACATACAATTTTGAAAGCAATTGAAACAAATAGAAGTTAAGACCTGATAAAAGTAGCCAAATATCACATATAATCATGCAGGACCTCTATTAACATTCCAACTTAAGTATTGTGAAAAAACATACTTTCACAATGTTACTAAAGGATACTGGACCACCCTTATCTTCAGGGGAATTCCATAAGTCAAATGCAAATTTAATGTGATATCTTAGTCCAATATCAAGTTTATTTAACCAATCAGTTGAGACCAATCTTTCTACAACCTATTATGGAAGGAAGGGAGGAAAAAAAGAGGATATAAGGACTAAAAGAGAAGTATTCTGGGCAAATCTGAAACAATGTCATAGTATGTATATATCATTGGTGAAGGTGGGAGTTCTTAATGGTACTAACAGTCTGATAATTGAAACTAAATGTCAGAGTTTCCTTTCTTTGGATGTATTCAATTAAGTAATAATATGTGGAAAGCTATCTGCTTCATCTGAATTCCTTACTGAGACAAAGGGCTAAATTCAGTTGCCTAAATGACTTATCCTAACTTTACAAATCTCAAGAGAAATTGGAATGAGAAGATCAAAAACAGTAGGTATCCCAAACCAACTCTGGTTTTTACTCCATCCCATATTCCTTTCAATTGTGCCCACTACAGCTCAAAATGTGGAGTGCCGCATTCATAAATTGTACAGATTTCATGATATATTTTCCTAGTTCAGACAAAAGCTCAATGGCGTACTGCTGTAGGAAACAGAATAATGTATGAAATTTAGGTTTACTTGCTTTGAAAAGCTGGGAGCAGGCAGGACAAAAGCTTCAGCCATTCAATTGGAGCTTGTCAATTTCCAGGCATTGTCATGCTTTATACAGCTAAATTTCAAACTCAGGAAAGTAATGTCACATAATTAACATAGTCCAAAGAGCACCGAATTTAGGAACTACATCATTATCAAATTGCTTCCTTGATGTTTGGAATACCTTATAAACTACATTGTCAGAATGGTTGTCAGAATGGAGCCAATGTGAAGTAGATTTTCAGCCATTAATATTTTTATAACAACACTTACACTTTGGAGTTAACCATTGTAGCCATGGTTTAATGGTCATTTTTGTCACTTTTCCAGACCCCCCCCCCCCTTTTGGAGAATATGTAAAAGAATTGCTTTCTGTAGAAAAAAAAATCTGTATCTATTTCCACTAGTAGAGAATAGCTAAATAACATGGTAGGGATAAAAATAGGTATGTATTCAAAATTGACACAGCAGAAATGTAAAATTGTCTGTGGGGTTTAAGCAGAAGAAAGAGAGACAAAATATTTTTATACTTTTGTTTCTAAGACATTCTAAAAATCAGCTACAATAGAGAGAAAATTAGACAGTTGCCAACTTTTTGACTGGGATTCTTCTTATAATTCTACACTACCAAAAATTCAAAGAGTACGTATCGTAAGTACTGTGCAAGACATCAGACAATTAGAAATATTTTCAGTATTATTTTTCTGCAATGCTTGTGATATATCAAAATATCCATGGCACATACATTTAAAGTATATGAACATGTATCTTGGAAAAAACAATCTGTGGGGGAATTTCTATTGCTCAATGGCTATGAAATGCTACAGTATTTTAAATAATTATCATTTGGTTTATTTTTCAAATATCACTGCTTGCAGATTTCTATATGGCACTCAATGTGCTTTAAAATGCTAAACACGATGCAGAATAACAATAAAAATGTTAGACCCTGCTCTGCTTTATGTGAGACCATCCTAGGGTATGTTTAGTAATAAACAGAAGACTATAAATTTCAGCAAGTACTTGTGATTCAAGTGTGCGGAAAATTTACTTTACTACCCTAACCATAATTCTTTCCCTTAGAACATTCAGTTATGTTTTCAGTCCCTGTTTTCTGGCATCCCTCTTTGATAAATGTATTATTATCATGCTCTTTAACACCCTCCATTACTGTTTTGAGGTGTTGGGGATGGGTGAGTTAATGATTTTATATATGTGCATATAAAATAGTTCATTATTTTATATTATTCTGTTTTTTGGGAAAAAAACATTTGAAAACATTTATTCATGTAAAATATATATTTCCTCAGATTTAAGGATATTTTATTGTCAGATATGTTTTCATAAAATATAATATGCCAAACTGTGGGAAATTTTAAGAATAATGTTAAATGCATTGCAGTCTACATGTAAATTAAGATGTAAAACAAACAATATTTTAAGAAATGGATCTATTGCATATATAGAATTCTGTTCTGTTCTGAATGTCCAAGGCACAATAGCAGCAGCATGACTCCAACAGGTTCAAGGCACAATACAGGTAGCTTGGCATCAATGGGTTCACTGCACAACAACTGCAACATGATCTCAAAGAGTTTAAGGCGGTGGTGGGATTCAGTCAGTTTGCACCACTTCAGGAGAACCGGTTGTTAACTTTCTGAGCAGTTTGACAAACTGGTTGTTGGAAGAAATCATTAGGGCAGAGAACCGGTTGTTAAATTACTTGAATCTCACCACTGGTTTAAGGCATGAGTCAAGATCACGGATGGACAGATGATAAATGTTTCTCTCCAACAACCTTCAGGCTCCAAATGCTGAACTATGTAGGTGCAGACTGATGCACCTCATTAGGAGGCATGAGGCTGTCTCCTTGTGAGTAGCCTCATCAACCTCCATTGTGCCTCCTTCCACTTGGCTCTGTGTGAACTTGGTTGGGACCAGCAAATCCTCCTCTTCACTACTGACCAGAGGTCACAGCTGAACCTCTTCTCTAGTCTGCAAGGCTGGCTAGTATCTGCACTCACTGGCTGTAGCCTCATCTCTCCTTCTGCCTGTGCAGCCAGCCATTCACCCAGTCACTCACTCTTAGATTCTTCCAAAGTTCATGGCACAGTTGATCCTCCATACCAGCTACTGAGCCCTCCACATCCATCTGATCCCTGTCACATGTCCCCAGAGCCAGCTTTTCCTCATTGTCTGAGCTGGCACTTGAATGAGCCATTCCAGAGACAGTGTGGTGTAGTACTTAAGATGCTAAGCTAAGGCTAGAGATGCCCTTACCCTTGAGTCAGTCTTTTTCTCAACCCAGCCTGCCCCACAGAATGATGGTTTTCAGAATAAAATTTAAACTATCAGTTAAACTGGGCTTGTTCCTACAGGAGAGATTATATGAAATAACAAAAAGATGGGATGTCAACAATAGCCCAGAGTATCTTTTAGACTTGTGGAAAGATTCAGTTTGAAAGCAGCATAGTTAAATCATCCCTTCTAAATGAAACTTCAAATTAAATTGCATAATTGATTGGATGTATCAAAACAGATTAAATGCTTTCAAATTAGAAGAAATGCAATGGATTTTTTGCATATGTGCAGAAATATATTTATTGAATCAAATCAATTCTATTTAACATTTTTATTTGTATTTTATTGACTCATAAAATAGGATTTTAGTGATTTGTATACTCCCTAGAGCTGTTGGAATTCTTATATGACCATTGTTGTACTTGTTATCATTAGACTTTGAAGATCAATTTGTTTTTTAATTTATAGTCCTAAGCCAGAAATGGGCTGCCCACAGGCCCAAGTCACAGGCCATATGAAAATAGCCAGCATTTCTTATGTGGCTCTCTGATCTCCTGAAGCAAGTTAGAGTAGGTGAGTATATATAGTATAGAGAGAGTGAAGGGATGGAGTTGCATTGTCGAACACAAATCCTGAAATTCTTCACCTCTTAGAAATCCTTCCAAAACACTTTAAGTGAGAAATTGGGAGGCAAGAAAGAAAGAAAGAAAGAAAGAAAGAAAGAAAGAAAGAAAGAAAGAAAGAAAGAAAGAAAGAAAGAAAGGAGAAGAGAAGAGAGAATGTTGGTATAAACTTTCTTATATAGCATCTCCAAAGAACACAAAGCCAGTAGAATTTTAAATGGAATTTTATCATAAAAGAGTATTATAATGCAAACAAAATGACATTGTCCTCTTTCTCCTTCTTTATTTTTAGCTTTAAAACCACTAGCAAAGGATATGTGACAAGCAAATGAAATCTTAGAAACTAGACTAACAAATCGAGTATAAATTAAAATTATAAGCAGATGAAACTTTATTTATAATTACCCACACAAAGGCCTCTTAGAAGTCATAATAGAAAGTACACAGTAGTATATTTTGTTATCAGTATATAAAATCAATAAGAACCAAATTCAAGAAGTTAACTGAGGAAGAAAATTTTACTTATAGAAAACAAGAGGCTTTGTCAGCAGTGGTGGGTTTCAAATTTTTTTGCTACCAGTTCTGTGGGTGTGGCTTGGTGGGTGTGACATGGCTTGATGGGATGGCTTGGTAGGTGTGGCAGGAGAAGGATACTGTAAAATCTCCATTCCCTCCCCAATTCAGGGGAAGGTTACAGTAAAATCCCCATTTCCTCCCGATCAACTGGGACTTGGGAAGCAGAGAATAGATGGAGGTGGGGCCAGTCAGAGGTAGTATTTACCGGTTCTCCGAACTACTCAAAATTTCCGCTACCGGTTCTCCAGAACTGGTCAGAACCTACTGAATACCACCTCTGTTTGTCAGTACTCAGTTTTTGGTGCTAAACAACTTGCAGCAAAATTGTTTTGCCTTTTCAACCTTCAAAGTTTGCTTCTAGACAGAAAACCTTCCAAGACCCCAGGTCATCCTGTTTAAACTCATCTCAAGTCTAACACCTGGGAGCAAGGGTATCAATAAATGGATGCATATTTAAATTAGAACATTTGATATGTTACAATAGGAGGATCAATAAGAGAATTAGAGAAAATTGGTGGATGTATTCTATAATGGCATGTTACCCCAGTACTGATTGCAAAAATAAGTACATCATAAAGAAATTATTGGAAATATAATAAATTGTGAATCATTTTTTCATGTTCAGTGGCAATGTATGAAGGAGTGACAATATTGGGAAATGAGGGTTCATAGTGGAATAAAACAGATTTTAAATGTGGATTTTACTTGTCAGCCTGCTATGTTTGGTAACAGCTGCTAGGATTCTTTATGTTTCTCAAGGGATGTTACAAATTCCTTCCATAGAAGAAAAGGAAAACTTACGGCAATATGTATCAATGCAGTGGTGAAATGTAAAATTTGTTACTACAGGTTCTGTGGGCATGGCTTGGTGCGGGGGTAACGTAACTGGGTGGGCATGGTCAACTTTTTTTTTTTTTACTTTTCAAAGCATTTTTTCTACAACCTCTTCAGCTGGAGAGGTTGTAGAAAAAATGCTTTTAAACGGCTCTGATGATCCCAGCTGAGCCACGCGATCATCGGAGGCCTTTTTTTTTTAACTTTAAAAGCATTTGTAGAAAATATGCTTTTAAAAGTAAAAAAAAAAGCCTCCGATGATCACGCAGCTCAGCTGGGCATGGGGAAGGGCAGGGATTTCTGCTACCGGTTCTCCAAACCACCCACCACCATCACTACCAGATCGGGCAATCTGGTCCGAACCAGGAGCATTTCACCTCTGTATCAATGTCAAAACTAATTTGAAATTGAAAAGCAAATCTGCTAGAGACTCAATCTCTTTTTTGTTAATGCTCACCCAGATATAGTAGACCTGTCAATTGTTTCATAGTTATATGTGTCTGCAGCCTTATTCTTGATTGCAAATAACTTTGATCTTATAAAAGAGTAAAGGGAAAGGGGAATATATGTATGTATGTATCAGTAGTTGGACTGGTTCACAAGAACCTGTAGTAAAATCTGTGGGAGGCTCCGCCCGCCAACCCTGATGTCATCAAGAAGCTTCTGTGCATGCACGCGCATGGCCCCATTGTGAATCGGTAGTAAAGGTATGTACAACCCACCCCTGGTATGCATGTATGCATATGCATATGTAACATAATGAAATAATATTCTCCAAAACATAATAACAGAAAAGAAAATTTATGAACACTGGAGTTGTTCATGTTGCTGCATTCTTGTAGAATCCAGGCTGAATAGCTATGCCTTCGAACCAAACTCAGGATTTCTGAGCATTTAGAATCTACATCCAGGAATAAAATGTGAAGACAACTAGGAAGTTTTCATTGATTCTTAAGGACCCTTTTAACATTCCTGGTTTGAAATTATAAACAGTTGTAGATGTAATGTTAAACAATCAGGAAAGCAGCCTGCTCACTATTTACATTTTCTCTACTCGCCAGTTGTAAGAGACTCTTTCAGCTCAAGTTGCCATGGTGATCATACAGTACTCTGATTTACTGACATTCATACTTCCCTCTTCTCAGCCACTAGATCATGTAACCTCTTAGCTTGCCAGTATTTTATTCTGCTGCAGGGGAGGAAAAGAATTTGGCCAGCAAATCTTTCTGGAGAAGTTTTTAGCTTTTTCCACATACCTAACAGGGGAGATGAGAGATAATGCCTGTATGTATTAATCAATAATTAAGACTATTAATAGGGCTAAGGTACAATGTGTCCTTGAAGATAATGATAAATGAAGCGAACCCATTTAGACGATTGTGCCACATTCTTCAGTTTAATGGAAATTGCTTTCAATTTTTCTTTTTACCCCAAAGAAGAGTATTTAAATGAAATCCTATGAATTGTGGGAGAGAAGCTGTTCCAGTCAGGAGGAGTCAAGCAGAGGATCAGTCTGAAAACATTACATAGACACAAAATCCAACCCTTCTTGAATGCTGCTGAACCTTATGTTGTCTTCCCAGTGGCACCCTGCCAGTCTGGGAAGATTACTGTGAAATAGGCATCGAGCAATAAAGCAGCTTCTGTGCTACTGTGCTCTGATTGTTCACATCTGACATGAATAGGATGAAGAAATCTTCATAAGGTTTCAGAAATGTATATGTGTCTGACAGCCAGCATTCCCTCCGTAACTTCCTATTCTTCAATCAAACTCTCAATAAGACATCATGATATAATTTTCTCTATGACTCTTTTCAGAAGAGATCTTCAGGCAGGGATGATACAAAGTGGTAAAAGATGTCTAATAAAGAAATGGAAGAACACTCATTGCTACTTCACAAAAAGAAAGCTAGTTATCAGTCATTCAAAAGAAAGAGAATAGAGCTAAAAAGCAAGTGGAAAAAAAGTCTAGATGCAAGATTTCCATTTAAAAGTTTTCAAAAGTAAAATGTCACAATTTTGGAAGAAACCCATTTTTAGAAGTGAATTATAGAGCTGTGACTGTATCAAATTTTAAAAGAATTATTTATTTGATTTTAATTTCAAATATATTTGAAATAGTTGTAATGTAATAAATACACTAGCTGATGAGAGCTAAATAGCTTGAAATAGATCTATACTAGTCTCCCTTTATTTCTTTATCAGCGAAATATAAACTATGTATGTATGTATGTATGTAAAAAGTTAAAATCTCGGGTGTTTTCCCACGTCATTAAAAATCTGTTAGTTGAAATGCTTAAAATCCTGGCTAAAATCCCAGCTTAAAATCCTCTAAATTCCCAACAAAATACTTTGTAAGGTCTTTTAAAACTTTGGCTAGAATCCTAACCAACACTTTAAAGGTTTTCTTTTTTGGCAACTTTTTGACAAGCTCTCTAACTTGTCATCATCGGGCCCCTACCTTCGGTTTAGAAGCTGTGGGTATGCTGTGAGGTCAGAGTTGTCATTTTTCTATGTTCGCTGCTGCTGATGTATGCTGATATGCATAGAATATGAATAGACGAGATGACGCTTCTAGGCCATCGAAATAGAGAAACACCCCCATAACATGAATAAACACAACAATACCTCCTGCCTAACGGACATCTGGAAACTAGCCCTTGTCAACAGACGAGTCCCAGCCACAAAGATAAACACTGGACCCAAGATAACACATGACACCACCACCAATTATCTTCACCAGATTCAAACCCAAACCCATCCCATAGACGAAATACAACCACCATCCAGAAGCCAGACCATGGCGGCATTGCCAGCTGCTGCACCCCCCCTCTGATTCCCACACAAAGCAAACTGACACATGCCATGAACACATGGCAAGACCTCAACTCGTTACATTAAATAGTTACATCAACTACCCAGCCCATTACCCAGGTGATTAAAACACAAAAACTAATGGGCACACATCAAGGACCCCACCCACACAGGATGTTACAAAACAGCCAACTAATCTGCAAACATCAACTCCCTCAACTAATCAAGATGTAACAACACAGGCAACCAACCCACTCATAGCCACAAAGCCAGCACCCCACACCTCCCCACCAGTATTTATAGAGAGATGGCAGCTCCAATCACGCTTTGCTTGCACAGGCACGAAGCTGAAGGCACCAGCCTGAAGATGACAAGTGGGACCTCATTGAAATGTCACCAAGATACTCTCAATCTTACATGGGAAAAGACCCGAATATGCCAAGACTTGCATACCTCTACCCGTGAAAAT
>JANHZT010003287.1:28844-40756 GCA_032468215.1 Stegonotus admiraltiensis | reverse complement strand
TCATCTTTGTTGCTCTTCTCTGCACTCTTTCTAGAGTCTCAACATCTTTTTTACATCGTGGTGACCAAAACTGGATGTAGTATTCCAAGTGTGGCCTTACCAAGGCATTACAAAGTTCACATTATCTTGATTCTAGCCCTCTGTTTATGCAGCCTAGAACTCTGTTAGCTTTTTTGGCAGCTGCTGCACACTGCTGGCTCATATTTAAATGGTTGTCCATTACGACTCCAAGATCCATCTCACAATTACTACTATTGAGGGAGGTACCACATATACTGTACCTGTGCATTTTGTTTTTCTTGCCTAAATGTAGAACCTTATTTTTTTTCACCACTGAATTTCATTTTGTTAGATAGTGCCCAATGTTGAAGTCTGTCAAGATCCTTCTGTATCTTAAGCCTATCTTCCAGAGCGTTGGTTATTCCTGCTAGCTTGGTGTCATCTGCAAGTTTGATGAGTTCCTCATCTAGCCCCTTGTCCAAATCATTGATGAAGATGTTGAAGAGTGCTGGGCCTAAAACAGAACCTTGGGGTACCCCACTGCATACTTCCCTCCATGTAGATGCAGTTCCATTGAGGACTACACTTGAGTGCTGTTGGTCAGCCAGTCACAAATCCATCTGGTGATGATGCTGTCTAACCAACATTTTTCTGTTTTATCTAGTAGTAGATTATGGTCAAATGCCTTACTGAAGTCCAAGTAAATTATATTGACAGCATTCCTCTGGTCCACTAATTTTGTCATTTTGTCAAAGAATGCAATGAGATTAGTCTGGCTTGATCTCTTTTTGACAAACCCATGTTGCTTTTTGATTATTAGTTCATTTGCTTCTAGGTGTTCACTGATTTGTTGCATTCTGTATGTTTTCTATAATTCTAAAGAACACTTAGAGAGAGTTTGGTGTAGCAGTTAAGGCACTAGGTAGGAAACAGGGAGGCTATAAATTGTCGCCTTACCTTAAGCACTAACCCAGCTGGGTGACCTTGCACCACACATTCTCTAGGAAGAAGTCACCGGCAAATCACTTCTGAAATCTTGTCAAGAAAACTGCAGGAACTCATTAAGGAAGTTGCCAGGTATAAACAATGACTTGAAGGCACACACATACAAAATAACACTTCAACATGATGCTTGTGAGAGTTGTTCTATGTAAAAGAACACAGACTGCTTGGGTATCATTATTCTACGTACAAGTTATTTATGATATTTGCATAGCAAACACAAATCCATCTGAGGAGAAGAATGGCAGAGAGTTTTACACCTGAAAATGAAGAGAATAAACTAAGTCTTATTTTCTCTGTGCTAATTTATGATGTCTGAAGGATACACATCGCACTTTCTCAAGGCTGTCAGAGTTGGGAAAGTGGCTATTTTGCCAGGTTTCTTTTTCCTGGAGCAGGTGCAGATTGAATATATATATATATATATACAGTGTGCCACTTTTATTATTTCAATCTAACATTTATATCCCATGTGGTATTCAGTGTAGTACAATCCATGCTTAATAAATCACTGCAAAATAGATAAATGCCTAAGAAGATGAAATTGCAGTTAAGAACTTATGTCACTGCAAGGTTGAAAGTTTTGGGCAGAGACTGTTGATTAATTAAATCATTTTTAAAAATTCTAGGATATGTAAACAAGGTCAAAGACAACTTTTAGGTTTTTGAAGAACAGCACTTTATAGCTAATATACAAACAAAAGTCTTCCTCAAACCACTCATTTTCCATTCTTTATTGCATTTATTATTACAAAGCTTTGTATTATACATAATTTCTAGATGAAGGGTTTTCTCTATGGAGACAATAAAGGCTAAGCAATTTATCTTTGTAGAATCCATCACTGCTTTCATGTAAACGTAAAGGATGGCTAGGCAAACCTTTGCTAGAAAGTAGTGCATTTATTTATTTATTTATTTATTTATTTATTTATTTATTTATTGCTTGCTTGCTTGCTTGCTTGCTTGCTTGCTTGCTTGCTTGCTTGCTTGCTTTGTTTTTTTTCAGTGCCAGTCCAGTAACTTGACTGACCTTATTGGGTAGGACTTTCTAAGAGTATGAGATGATTGCTGTAACTTTTTAGCTAGTTGAATGCTTAAAATAGCAAAAATAGCCCTTAAAAAGTCAGAAATACATAATAAATTTGTCACCAAATTTTGGCACAGTGATCAAAATGAATTTCAAGAGTAATAAAAAAAACAACAGTTTGGCAACCATAGATGCCCTATGGATTATGTATTGAAGTAAATATATTACAGAACAGTAGAGTTTAAGGAGACCATATTGATAATTATATAACTCTATATTATATAAGTTTATACCAGATGTGCCAGATATGTATTTACATTTATACAAAAACCTTCATCTTCTATTTATTATGGGGCGAGGCACAAGGGCTCAGCAGTTAAAGACACTGTCAGCTATAAAACGGACAGCCTGGGTTCAAGACCCTAGCACAGTGCAATGGGGTGAGTTCCAGTAACTTGCCACAGCTTCTGCAAACCTAGAAGTTCAAAAGCATGGAAATGTGAGTAGGTAAATTGGTACCACATCAGTTGGAAGGTAACAGTATTCCCTACACCTTGGTGTATAATCTGCTCGCCACATGACCATGGAAGTGTCTTTGGATAATACTGGCTCACTTGGTTAAGAAACAGACATGAGTACCATCTCCTAAAGTCAGAAACGACTGAACAGGGAAATCTTTACCTTTACCTTATATTCTTTATTTAGACAATATCTTCCATGTGCTTGCTAAACTCAAGAAGCAATAAAATTCATTATTGATCCATGTTAAATATGCGTAATTATATGGTAGTAGGATTTTAACTCAAAAATATTGATCATTGAAAATTATGTCTCTGATTTTAGTATAAAAGCCTTTGAAGCTAAGAACAATCCTGGGTTATTCCTAATAGAAGAAATCAAAGTGCCAAAAATATAGTATACTCAATTGCTTTGAAACTCATCAAATTTGGTACTCAATGGATTTTGATGCAAAAATTTTGTCCCAGTACTCATCATTTGTTTAGTATTCAATGTACAACCTAAAACTTGTTGGTGTCAGCCACCTTGTGGTTCACCACAGTATTCCTTATGGAAAAATTAGTTTGGTAATTATTGTTTTTTGAACTCATTGCGCCTCCCGGAACGAATTAACAAATTAACTATGAGTACCAAGGTACCACTGTATAATGTTAGTATACAGTGTAAACTGTTTACTATTGTAAACAGTTTCTGTAGTAAGCAGAATTCAAAACAATAAGATCCAGTGGGCTTCTAAAAATCCAATGTAATTATAGTTCTTTCTACATATATCCCTAAAATATTTTGTAATACTATGGAAACTCTATGACAAATATTGCCTTCACAAGAGTATGTGATCAGAGAAGCATCAGGCTTCCACATTTACCATGAGTTATTTATTAAGTGGTGTCACAAAGTTACTTGTGTTAGATTATTGACCTCTGCCTTAGTGAGTCTGTGGTTTTGGAGCGTATTGGAATTAATTGATTCCAGTGTTTGTAAACTTTTTTTTAACAGGAAGCAAATAATTTTAGTGTAGATAAGCTAGCCAAAAAAGAAGACATAAAATATCTGAGAACTTGGCTACTAAGATCTCTAAAGTAGAAATTCTACAAAAGACTTTTTTCTGATTATAATCCTGTAAGTTTCATTTATAAATCTACTTTTAGTTGGATATTAAATGAAACCCTCTTACCAAAGGAAGTAAAAGGGAAGAATAGTGAAATGAAATTAAGAGAATTTCGTGAAAATAGTCTAAATAAAGATATGTTTTCTCATCATCAAAACCTGGTGTCTTAATTTCATTTGTTTCTTCTTTCATGCAAAAAGTCAGGAAAGGATTTCCATTCAGAATTAAACCTAGACCATGTCTAAGTTTCTCAAATCAAAGCTGTTAATTTGGCTGTCTCAGTAAGTTCTGTCATCTTTATCATCTTTCACTGTGGGTAAAGTGAAATCTTTCCATTCTTGTACATTAACCCAAAGATGCTTTTTCAATGGTTTTCTTTGTTTTTCCTGAAAGACGTTTGCTTCTCATCAAAGAAGCTTCTTCAGAATGGAAGAAGCTTCTTACATGAGAAGCAAAGAAGTTTCATGTTTACCATATTAATACCAAGTATTTTATCTTCTTCTCAACCTAGAAGTCTGTTTTATTCATCAATTCTATTTGATAGTGTATCTTCATATTTTTGTTACTTTTTGTCTTCTGTTTGTCAACCTTAAAACCTGCTAGTGTACCAAATTCTTTTAGTGTTCCATTAATATTTAATATCCTTTAAAGGTCTTCTAAAACCAACAATGTCACTTGCAAAGGTTCCTAATTTATAAGTCTCCTATTAATCTTTAGGCACATAATTCTCTCATCCTGTGTTATATCTCTATTCAGCATATAAAGAAGTAGGATAAACCGAAGGAACAGTGGTGAACCTTGCCTTTATGTTCTTGTACATAAAGGTTTAATTAAACCTGAATTTATTATTACATTTTCTGTGAAATATAAAACAAATTTATAAATTTTATACATTTATCCCTGAAGTTCATATCTTCCAAAACTTTAAATAGAAAAGTCCAATTCAAATTGTCAAAAGCTTTCTCTGCATCTAAAACCATTAATATCACTTGTGTTTCATTAGACTGTTCAAAATATTTTAAAATATCCAGCGAAGTTCTAACATTGTTCTCTGACTATCCTTTAGGTAAAATCCCTACCAGTCCTCATGAATAAATTACTGCTTTTTTTCCCCCAATCAATCAGCTGGAATTGTTGTGAACAACATAATCATTATTCAGTAGGGACTTCTTTTTCTTCTGTTAAATGATGTTCAGTGATCAGAGATTGGCTGAAAAAGTTTTCTTGGCAAGATTTTTTTTATACTGGTTTGCAATGGCCGCTTTCCTAGAACTGAGAGAAAGTCAGTGAGCCAAGGTTACTCAGCTGGCCTAATGAAGTGGGAGTAGAACTCATAATTTCCCAATTTCTAGCCTGATACCTTAACCATCATTCTATACTGCCTCTTATTCAGCAATGATATTGGTCTTATTGAACTAAAATCTTGTCTTTCTTTAAATATTAATACTATATTTGCATCTATCCAAGTCTCAGGCATCTTTCCTCTATATAAAATAGAATTATTATCTTGCAAAGGTGGTATAAATTCATCCTCAGGACACCTATGATATGAGCCCAATAATTCATTTGGTTCGGGTCTCTTTCCTGGTTTAATTTTTTTTTCCCTATAGCTTCAGCAACTTCTCTTATTGTTATACCGTAGATTCATTCATCTTTGGTAGCGTCTGTCATTTTTTAACAGTCATCTGTTTTCTCCCAAGAAATATCAGTCTTTTATACAAATTGGAATGATATTGATGAAACATTTTTTTGTATGGCCACTATGTTCATTAATACAATAGTTCCGTCTTACAATATCAATATCATTTTTTTTTCTTTTATTTTTTTTCCACCAGACATTTCCCTGGTTTATTTGCAAAGTTATTGTTTGCATCACACAATTCATTTTTATTATCATTTCTCTTACAGTTAAAATTGATAACTTTTGCTATAAAAGTTTAAACTGATGAGAGATGTTTCTCTTCCCTGAGGACTTTTTAAATTCTTCTTTTTTAATGTCATCTAAAATAGCCTATATTTTGTCTTGGCTCTTCTTTTTGATGTACCTACATCATTTAGGTACCTACAACTGCTGTAAAAGAAATTTGGAAGACACTCCTTTATACAGGTTTTTCTCGATTTACAACAGTTCATTTAGTGACCATTCAAATTACAACGGCACTGAAAAAAGTGAGTTTCGGCCATTTCTCACACTTACAACCATTGCAGCATCCCCCATGGTCATGTAATTTACGTTTGGATGCTTGACAACATGCATGCATTTATGATGGTTTCAGGATCCCAGAGTCATGTGATCCCCTTTTGCAACCTTCTGACAAGCAAAGTCGGTGGGGAAGCCAAATTCACTTTACAACGGTGCTACTAATTAACAAATTTGGCGAGAAACATCATAAAATGAGGCAAAGCTGACTGAACAAATTTTTCACTTCACACCAAAAATTTGGGACTCCGTTGTGATTGTAAGTCAAGGACTACCTGTATTTTATTTCTTTATCTTTTTTCTGCACTTTTGGCTTTGACTTTGTCCATCCCCTCAGATTCTCAATATTAGTTTTTGTTTGTTTTTTATTGCTTTTTTTAAAAAAAATGTTATATAAATAAAAGACAGTGGCAATTGTGAATTTCAGGAGACACATAAAAATTAGTTGAATGCAGTAAGAATTGGTTACTTAAGCAGTCTGTGTGGTAAAACTAGAAAATATATAGTAAAAAAAAATCAATGGATAATGTATGAATTCAGACTGAATACCGAAGTGAGAAACCACCATGAAATAATTAAGTGCTTTGGTCATATAAGGAGAATTAATGAGAATCAAATCACCTAAGAGAGATGGGGGTGGGTGGGAGTAATGTGTTAAAGGGAACATAAGAATCATACTGCTGTGCCTATATGAGATTGTTGAAGTCTTCAAAAATAGAAAAATGAAAACTTTAAAAAAGAAAAATAAACCTCTCTCCATATTAATTGGTACATTAATATGGTGGAAGCAAATGTGATTGTCAGAGAAAGAAAAATATGGACATGGATATACTGATTTAAATTTATACTGATATAGATTTTGATCCTGTTTTTATTTTATTTTCTCCCATATCTTTATTCTTAGTTTTACTTCCTTATTCTTTACTATTACTATTTACTACAGCATTCTTAAAATCCTGAATGGCTATGTATGTAAGTATGACAACAACACAGTCAATTTTTATTCCCTTGGTAAATTCTTCCTCCCTCAATAGATTCTTCCTCCCCCAATGTATATGCTTTTAAAATTCCTTTACGACTGCAATATAGTATATATTAATTTTAATGAAATAAAATTCTGGGGAAAACTGTCCAAATATAGTATTTTCTTCCACCACTCTCCCCAGTGTAACATATTTCATATATGTTAGTTTTTATTTTAAAACTTAATATATTATTTTCACATGTAAATTGGTGTCAGAATAGCGGGATCATACATAGTGCCCAAATCCACAATCAAAGAAAAGGTTTGTGAAAGTTTTGAGAAAGAGAAGACCTACGTTTTGCCACCTCTCATATTATTTTAAGAGCCTGACAATCCTGAGATCATTTCCACCCCATCCTTTTTATAGACTCAGATTTCCTGGAATGCGATAGTGTTGTTAGAGCCCATGAGTTTGCTGATCTCAAAAAGTCAAAAAACAGGATTCTCTGACAGAAAGAAGAGGGATCAATTTATTTTCTATAGCACCAGAAGCCAAAACAGGAAACAATGGATTGAAACTACCCAAGGAGTGTAGCAGTCTAGAACGAAGGAGAAATTTCTTGACAGTGAGAACAATCAACCAGTGCCTTAAGGGGTTGTGGGTGCCCCATCACTGGAAGATTTTAAGAAGAGACAGGACATCCATTTGTCTGAAATAATATAGGGCCGTGATGGCAAACTTATGGCACACGTGCCAGAGGTGGCATATGGTGCCTTCTCCAATGGCATGCGAGCCGTTGCCCTAGTTCAGCTCCACTGTGCATGTGCGCACGCCTCCCGCTGGCCAGCTGGTCTTCAAGTCTCTGCCTTTGGGGAGCCTCACACGCATGCAAGGGGGACATGAGGGTGGTGCAGGGCACATGCAGGGGGCTGTGCATGCCTGCGGGGAATGCATGTGTGGGGCCCATGCATGCATTGCATTTTGGGGGTTCAGACACACATGTGTGTATGTGCATGCATGCACATGTGCTATGGGCACTTGGTCCAAAAAAGGTTAGCCATCAGTGGTATAGAGTCTCCTGCTTGAGCTGGAAGTTGGACTAGAAGACCTTCAAAGTCCCTTCCAACTCTAATGATGATGATGTTGATCAGGTTAATACACCAAGAAATCTAAAGCTGGGAAATTCAATGTGCAACAACTTTCATATTGTTGCTAAAAAAAAGCATAGATGACATCATTTCAAACTTAACTTGAAAGAAAAATTACATTTGTATATGTTGTAACCAATTCTTGGATTTTCCACTGCCTGCAAATTCTCATAGAAAAGTTTTAGTCAGTGGGGAAAAAAGGAAACTGCTTGTGCATTGGAGCCAGTATAATATTCTCTGTTTTTGGCAATCTCTGAAGCAGATTTGGAGGGACATAGAATGCTGTAGCTGAATGAAGACATTATTGAAAATTTGTTGTCTTTACTGAGATCAAAGAGCATTTTGCCAATGGAAGGACATTAATTGAATACAGCCCTACGTTATTTTGTGTAAATTGAAACCATTTTACTTTGCTTTCCATCAAGAAAAGCTGCTGAAATACATAATTATTAGGTCCATAGTAGGAACCTTCACTGCTCATAATGTTCATATGTATGACAAGCCTGCCTCTGATGCACTGATATTGAAATATGTTTGTAATTAAAACCAAGATTAATTGGGAGTTAATTTCTCTTTTTCTACAGCTGTGTAGCCTACGTGATTAGTATGACTAAACAGCCAAGAACTGCCACATCAAGTGGCCAAAGTTTTCTTCCTTTAATTTTCTAGAAATTGAACATTTCTGTTGTCAGCCATGCTACAACTGATTTCTCTTTTAATCTTTAATTTCTATTATATGAATCAATCAACAGTATTAACCGTATTGTGTTTGAACAACAATGGTTAAAGTTTCATGGGCAAAACAACCATTTGCCAAGTCCCAGTTCTAGAGACTCTTGATTTATTAGATATTCTCTACCAGGGGTGAAATCCAATTTTTTCCCCTACTGGTTCTGTGGGCGTGACTTGGTGGGTGTGGCAGGGAAAAAATATTGCAAAATCTCCCAGTCCAGGAAGAAGGATATTGCAAAATCTCCATTCCCACCCCACTCTGGGGCCAGCCAGAGATGGTAGTTGCTGGTTCTCCGAACTACTCAAAATTTCTGCTAGCAGTTCTCCAGAACCTGTTAGAACCTGCTGGATTTCACCCCAAGCTCTTCTAAGTTTCATTGGCAAGATGAAAATTCCAGGCATGGCAGTCCTTTCTCCTGTAGAGTTCCAAACTCTTCTAAAAATTAAAAAGAGATATATGGAAATGATTTCCATTTTGAAAAAAAAATGGGAGAATGATCATTAATTGCTACATGAAATGAAAGTAAAGAAGAATTTAAGTTTACATTTAAGAAGAGTGTGGGGAACTGGTAATCAATAGTATATGTGTGTATTTGAAAGAAAGTAAATAGTCTGGTTCATCAGACTTGGGGCCTATTGGGCTGAAGGTTCAGATCTGGACCCAGTGATAGGCGGGCCTTAATTATATGCAGTGGCTCAGTAGCTAAAATGCTGAGCTTGCTGATCAAAAGGTGGGCAGTTCAGCAGTTCTAATCACTAATGCTGCATAATGGGGTGAGCTCCCGTTACTTGTCCCAGCTTCTGCCAACCTAGCAGTTCGAAAGCACATAAAAACTCAAGTAGAAAAATAGGGACTATCTTTGGTGGGAAAGTAACAATGTTCCTTGTGCCTTTGCCGTTTAGTCATGCTGGCCACATGACCACGGAGATGTCTTTGGACAGCGCTGGCTCTTTGGCTTTGAAACAGAGATGAGCGCTGCCCCCTAGAGTCAGGAACAACAAGCACATATGTGTGAGAGGAACTTTTACCTTTACCTTTAAACCCTTAACTGTGCCTATTAGTCAGATAGGGATAAAGTATGTAAAAATATCATTACAATAACTACGTTTTGTTTTTATGTGATAGCCTTATTGCCTAAAAATTGAAAAACTAAAACTAGTGAGAGAAAGCCCTCTTAGACATGTTGCCATTTTCAGATTATTTTTGTTGAATATTTAATAGACGGTATTCAGCTATATTCCCTCAAGATACTGGAAAGAATGAGAAAGGAGGCTTCTCCTGCCTGTCTCTCATGCGGATAATCAACCACTTTGACTGATTTTATATGGAAACCATATTCAGTGGCTCATGCACAATTACCTTACTGGAAGGTGAGAGGTGGAATTGATAGATATTGAGTAGGGACATGGAACAGCTAGGGCAATCTCACTGATTCCTAGGTTTAGTGGCAATGGTTGCAGGTGGTGGGGAGAGATTAAAAAGAAGCTAAGCACACAAAAACTCAGGAAACATCCAGGAAAGGTAAGATGAAGAAATGTCCATTGCAAAGTGATAAAGTCCTCTTTGAAATTAGAGGAGAGAGAAGAAAGGGAACCAACTGATGCAGAAAAACTCTGGGGACAAAGGAAAACCAGATGAAGCAAAAAGAAAATTAGAGAGAGGGTTCCAAATTCAACAGCAGTGTCTGCCTCACAATCAGGACTACCAATAAACTTCATTGTTTTCTACTTTGTAATTTTTTTCATTCATTCACATTGAAATTCTCATGTTGCGAGGGAGTGGAGTTGGGATTGCTGTCTGCTCTTTTCAAAAGCAGTGCAGCCATGCAGATAGCCTTCTCCCCTGCCCCCATTTCCATCTGACATTCATCCACAGTCCCTCAGAACTGCACTCAGATGCAAGCTGGTATTCAAGCTACCTGGCTAATTAAGCCACATCTTGGTGTTTTCAAGGATGTGATGATATCCAGAGGAAGCCTCACACATATAAAAGCAAACACTCAGCAGAGTAGGAAGAGGAAATGGCCTACAGGTGGAACAATAGAGGTGTTGTGTGGAGATTGGCAGCTATTACAAGCAGGCCAGAGGACTTTTTCCCTCAGGCCAGGAGTTTGACAGCTCTGAACTAAACTATCAAAGTTCACCTTCAAAAACTTTAATTATAGCAGGTTAGTTCTATACAGAAGATGTCACATAAACATTTATATTCCATTATGATTGCATTTTCAATACTATATATTCAAAGAGAAGCTTGTGATCAATTTAGAAGCGAATTCTCTGGCAAACAAAACAAATAAACCTGAAGATATTTACAGTGGCTTATATGGAAATATTCTGAGCAGAAAAGTCCTTCATAAATCTGATTGTATCAGCAAAAATCCTCTAAACCCTTTCTTGTCAAGAAAGGAATTGCTTTTTTTTCCTCATAACTTTTATTCATGGTATATGTAACAGCTTTGAAAAAAATGATGAAGAAGTAAAGGAAATGAATATTCACATAGAAATCACATATTCAGATGAAAGAGCAACAGCTCAGAGACATAAATCATTTTTTTAAGATGGAAAAAAAATACTGCATTCTAAACGGAAGAGTCACATTCGTATTACGAATCAAACTATATTAGAGGAACTTCAGACTGCACTGGAAATGCACCTGGAAGCTGTGAATTTATTTGGATTTTTGTTTCTTCTGTTTCTGTTCAAATTGGACCAGACCTGAATCAAAAATATCTGGAATTTTGTTGGAAAAACCTATACTTTTGTATCCAAAACCCTAAAACATTTCATTCACATTGAGTGTGGGGAATGTCGGCGGTCCTGTATGGGTTACAGCTTGCCTGATGACACGGACTGGGTCTGTGAATTGCGAAGCTCCTCCTCCTGCCTTCACTTCCCAGTTCTCAGACTCGGTCTGATTCGGACAGTCACGCTTTTTGGAGCTGCTTTTCTCACATTGCCTCAGGCTTGTGTTTTCACTCCATTGACTTCATTCCAGTCCCTTTCTTATTTAAATTCTCTCTGGGACGGCCAGCGCGAAGGGCTTTGTACCCGATCCTGCTGAAGACCGCTTTGGCGGTGCTGGGGCTGGAGGACTTAATCCCCCCCACCCAACCCCAGAGACAGCGCGAAAGGCTTATCCCTGAACCGAGCTCAAGGCTTGCTATTGGAAGTTACATCCCAATGAAATGTGCTTCGAGTTTCTGAAGGAAAG
>JANHZT010003287.1:9908-22558 GCA_032468215.1 Stegonotus admiraltiensis | reverse complement strand
CTCCGGAGAAGGGCGGCATATAAATCGAACCAATAAATAAATAAATAAATAAATAAATAAATAAATAAATAAATAAAGCTGGGAGTCAGTTACAATTGGATAGGGAAAAAGAATCTAAGACTCAACCTAAATAAATAGCATAGGTGTTGATTCAGAAACAGCTGATTCTAATTAGGATTCACCCTAACCATTAGTAAAAAAATGCTTAAAAAGTAAAAAAAGTTCCGACGATCAGCTGAGCAACACATGATTGTCGGAACTTTTTTTTTTTTTAGTTTTTAAAGCATTTTTAACTACTGGTTCCAGAGAACAAGTAGTAAAAAAAATGCTAAAAAAGTTAAAAAAAAAAGTTCCGACGATCACGCATCGCTCAGCTGATTGGTGGAACTTTTTTTTTTTTTACATTTTTTTACTACCGGTTCGGAAAACCAGTAGCATTTTTTACTACTGTTTCAGGCAAACTGGCCCAAACTAGTAGCATTTCATCCCTGGGAAGAAGACCAGAGAAGCTATAGTCAGAAAAAAAATACTTTTGGATTTTCAGATCATGAGTTTTACAAAGGCCCTTTTTAAGATAAACTCAATTAATCAAGCCATTCTCTTAATCAGTTCTGATTAATCATGCAGATCATAAGTATCTCAGCTTCAGTTAAGAGAAACTAGTGTAGTTTAACTCTGTGATTTTAGTAAGTACTCCATGAATATACATCTGCTGATTTCGTTGTTTTTGTCCAGATTTAGTCACTGTTTTGAAAATAATGCTTTGAATTGATTAGTTGTTATAAGAATGGTACTTTTATTCTAATAACTGGAAATGGACATGGGATGGAGTTTGAAATGTATGAGTTCTACACATTATATTACATACAATGCTAGAAATATCTGGCTGATAATTCTAGGCATATTTACTAGGGCATAACTGTTATAGAATTGAAGGAATCTGGGTTATAAATTTGTTTAATATAGTACTTCATAAATAAAATATTAAATGAAGTGTTTGTCAGGCAACCGCTTGTTGATCATTTAGGATAATAAAGCATGCTTTGAAAAGAGTTAATGATTGAGAACTATAGAGAATCATCTCTAGAATATGAATGTATTTTAAACATGAGTGAGAATATGTCAGCTTCCAGATGTTTCTGATCTATAACTGCAACAAACTTTCCAACACTGTTGATGCTAATTAGAACTGGAGGAACTTCATCAACACCTGATGTCCAAATGCTTCTATTTCATTCACATGCATAAGGTAGAAAACAACTTATCTCTGAACCAATAATGAGAACAGTTAGGGGAATGAACAAAACATGGATAGCTGACAGTGGCAGGAACAATGAACCCACCTTTTAGGGAACATGGTAACTCCAAAAATTTGGTTTGGAGTTGTGCATGTACCGCAATTTAGGACTCATTCTTTGTCTCATTATGCTCACCCCAAATGTTGGTAAAGAAAATTATTATTTAAAAAATTCTATAAGCCTCCTTAGTAGTTTCTTCTGAAAAACATTGAAAAACCAACTTTTATTACTCTTAGAAGATCTTGCTGTCTGGAAAGGACAAGCGGGGCTCTGAAATTACATTGAAAGTTAATCTACCCTGAATTCAGTAAGACATACTGGCAAGTAAACTTGGCAAGGATACATCTTTGGGATTGCCCAAATCTAACCAATCATCCTGTCAAAGTGGGTTTAGATTTTACTAGGAGACATTTATGTTCCCAAACGTAGCCTAAGGCTGATAACAAAACAAATAAAAATATTTCCAAAAAACAATTTTCATATTGTAAAACAATTGATTAGAATGTGCATTTGGTCCAACTTCTATTAAGTTCTGAAAAAGATAGATGATAAATGATAGATAGATAGATAGATAGATAGATAGATAGATAGATAGATAGATAGATAGATAATTTCTTCTCATTATGTCCCTCTGCATGTATGCTACATTATGTCATGACACCACCTACATTGTGTTGGATATTTTCTGTCCTTCCTTCAAATGAACAAAGCTCTACACAGATACTGTTTATCATGGCCACTCGGGATTTTTAATTTAAATGTTAGAGAATACTTTACAGGTTGTGTGGATATTCTTGCACACAGATCCTCTATTCATCAGAATATGCAGAATCCATGCATATGCTGATGCACCTTTTTGCCTTTGAATCCAAAGCATTGCACAGGGCTAGTTCACATTGTGCACCTTTCTTAAAGATTTAGCTTTCTAAATAAAGCAGCATTCTCTAAAGCTAGAATAATGATTTTTGGAGGGGTAGACAGGATAGATGAATGCATATACATAAGGCTGTGTAGTACTTTGAATTTCATTTCAAGGAATGCTCCATAGTGTGTGGGGGCACTCGATTATTCTCATTTCTCACTTTTTAATAAATGCCAAAATCTTGCAGGATCAGAAATATCATCCTTTGAGATTTTGTCACTTGTTCAGTTGCTTTCCTTGGTGCCAGTAAGAGACATACTCTTAAATGCCTGAATATTAAGCTGGTAGGATTCTGACAAGAGAAGCAAATAGAGGAATGTATGCATAAGTCACCTTGAATGATCTGCATAATGCATCCAATTGTTTAAAAGCTTAACCTTATTTTTTCTTCTTTGGCTTCATATTTAAAATACCAGATAAATATTCATTAGAAGCATAATTGTTGGTTAGAAGCAGTGTTCCAGCTGTGAAACCTTGCCCTCTGATTACAGTAAACCTTGAAACTCCCCCTTAGTGTCTCATTTCTTTCCTTGGACGCCGAGGATCCCCATCAACTAAAAGGCATATCTATTGACTCCAAGGAAGTGAAATATGCAAAGATCTGAGTGTGTATACATAAGGCTGCACTGTACTTTGAATTTGATTCTAAAGAATGCTCCATAGTGTGTGGGGGACAAAAATGTATTATTTGCCTGACACTCCTTCAGTCTGATGCTCCTTTTTTTGGAATGGCCTAGCAGAGTGCTGGAAATTGAAATTTAGCAATAGGTATCTCATTTGTGTGATAACGAACAATGACATGAGTGTTCAGAAATGTTCTAGTTGGATGGAAAAGATATGTTATTATGTAGCGTATTATATAATATATAGAATTAGGGCATTGGATACTAAAATCTAAACCTGTCCTCTCCCCAATAAATACCCTAAGCAGGGAATCCCATTATTTCAACTTTTGAACAACGGACTTGCATTGTATTTACAGGCCATGCTGCTGTCACTGCATGTCCCTTGGGCAAGTGTTTAAATCTGTTTAATAAATAAATAAGAACTGGATTTGACCACCAATTTGAGCCCAAATTACATTGTTCGCAACTAGCTGTAAATGAAAAGCTATGTAATTATTTCTGCATGAAGATAAACATGTGACTCAACTCTAGCTAAATTGGCAACATGACAAAATTTATAAAATTCTTGTATAGTGGATAGGCTATCCACTATATACTGATTTATTTTTGCTTTTTGTTAATATTATCATCCATGTAACCAGAGACATTTTGTGGAATTTAGGATTCAAGACAAGACATTCAGGGCTTTCAGTTCCTTACAATGCATGGACATTAAAAATATGAAGATTGAACCTTGGGTTTCCTTTATAAATGGCCTGGTAATTGCTTTTCATAATATTAACAGCTTTTCTCATCTGCAATAAAACTCTTATCAAGTGCTTCACCGTTCTGTTTAAGGTTTGATCTGGATGAAGCTTGATTAATACCAGGTACACATCATTTGATACTATACTTGTCTTACTACAAGGTCTCTGGGTGTAGAAACTTTAATTTTCTCCCTACTAGTCACAGTTGAATTATTTGTGTAAGTGCCATGAAAAGTTCTTAAATGCATAGCTGAAGAATCACTTATGAAACACTTATGAAAAACACACCGTCATCATGAGCCATTGAAAGCATCATCATGATACATTGACATTCACTTATGGATGCTGTGGAAAAAAGATTGTGAATTCAATTATATGCAAGAAAGTGGAATTTCACATAGATGTATTTTTATTCATATCTGTATAATTTTATGTGCACTTCTTCATCTTCTGTTTTTGACAATAATGAGCTATTAACAGGTTAAAAATAGAAGATAAATTAACAGCTGTGCAGTTATCTGAAATTGATACTGTTTTTAATTGCAATTGTTCTACTAATTTTTGAAATAGTCTCCTGAAAGATTTTTCTGGTTTTTTTAATTGCTTACTTTTTCACCTTCTTGTTTATTTATTTTATAGAATCTCAGTGTGTAGTGATCTTTGGTTTTCCTTATAATTTAGAAAATAGAAATACAATAGAATTTAATTGTAATAGTAGTGGTAGTGTAGTTTTATTGATTAGTTAATTAACCATTGTTTTTCTTTTTATTTAGTTTTAATTTTTATACAGTTTGATTCAATAAAAACTACTGGGAAACTTATTTCAAGGTAAATTGTTTATTTCATTAATTTATTTGCTAGACCTTTATCTCATATTTGCTCAGACTCTAAAAAACTTATCTATAGTCATTATTCTAAATAATAGGATATTAAAAAAATAAGTATTATACAAACAGTGTAGTGCTGAAATAATGCATTGTATTAAAATTGAGAAGTTGGAGCAAAAATAAATAAACATCCCTACATAGGACTCCCTGTTGCACTTTTTCTTCCACATAGTAGTCCTGTAAAGTAGGTTGGACAAAGACAACAATGAGCTGCTCAGTAGCTTGAACTCTTCTGGGTTTTTTTCATACTATAGTAGCAGTTCTACTGTCACTACTAAGGTGACATCCTTTTCTTCATAAAGTCAACACGTGTACTTTAATTACATTTCTTCAATATCTGCTAAGTATCTGAGGGGCTGTGAAATGTCCATGACCATTCATTCATATACATTTTTACAACAAGTAAGAGCGTGTTTGTCATCTTTTCCTACTCGATCCAATGGTTAATGTAACTTTCTGGAAGTATCATCTCATTTGTGGGAAGATTTTTTTTTTCAAAAAACTGGCATATGCAAAGTGATCAGTTGTGGAAGGTGTTCTAGAATTGCCCTATTTACTTTGCTGTAGTCAAATGTTTTCTTATCAATTTGCCACATGCTGCATTTGGACCTTAGATGGTTTCATGTAGACTTTTATTGCAGTACCGAAATGTACTTTTTTTACAAATATAGTGCTCGCTCCCCCCCCTCTCTCTCTCCACCAAGCACCCCTTATAGCAGTGGTTCTCAACCTGTGGGTCGGGACCCCTTTGGAGGTCGAACGGCCCTTTCACAAGGGTCGCCCAAGACCATCGGAAAACACATATTTTCAATGGTTTTAGGAATAATTTTATGGTTGGGGGTCACCACAACATGAGGAACTGTATTAAAGGGCCGCAGCATTAGGAAGGTTGAGAACCACTGCCTTATAGGATCTGTGTTTTCAGAGGCTACAGCTGCCTAAATCCTCTGGCAAACTTCATATACCCATTAAACACTCCATCTCCAAATATTCAGCCAAAAATACAAGAGAGAGAGAGAGAGAGAAAGAGAAAGAAAGAAAAGCTTAGTAAGATGTGAAAAGATTGATTGCAGATTAATGAAGCCCTTGGGCTGCAGTTGTTGTACATCTGTTCTAGGATACGGAGGATGTACGATGTATTGTAGGATGTGGTTATCCATCACCATTTCCTTCCCCAGCCTCCAATTTTCCAGCCTTCACCAATATTCTGCCACAGTGACTAACTATCCAGTCTGTTCTTTCTGTATACACCACAGCTGCTGGTTTTGCTATTGCCATTGCCCTTATGTCATCAGCAGAACAACTTGAAAAATGACCGCTTTTGCCATTGTTTGGTAGCCACTTAGAAATTGCTAAGCTGGACATCTACGGGAAAGCAAATAATGTCAATTGTGTGAGAACAACTTCACACAAACCCTAAAACTTATATACTTTTTAGGTATAAATATATATGGCAACATTTACATGATGACAGTGTTGTGCATGTGCCATTTCATATGAAAATGGGGATTAGTTTGAAATCAACATTGGCTATGCTGATAAATGCTAGTTTGCAAACAAAAACTATTTACTCTTTAGAAGTTGGAAAAGACAGCTGTGCGTATAATTAATTTTGATTTTAACTTGTTTCAGTTTCTGAAGCTTATCAAACATGACTCGGCCCTCCTCTGACTTGCACAGGAAAAACAATTTGGAATTTGAGGGGAAAAAAAACTGAAAGAAAATTTCCCTCACAATAATTCTGTACAAAAAAAAATGGTCTTCTTTGGAATTGTTATAATTGTGAATCTTTTCCAGTGAAAGTAGCGGGCAAAAGTAACATATAAATGAAATACAACAGAATAAAAGATACAGGAAAAAAATTGTGCAGAGTTCTGCATCCTTCTCTTTTACAGTAACATGGAAAGAAGAAGAAAGGAGAAGAGACATTTTTCTCCCAAATTGATATCACAACTTTCAGAATTTTCAACTGTCTTAGAACAGATGTTAGCAGAAGAGGTGTGGTGTCCAGGTGCCATCTACTAGCAGAGCATTAGAATAAGCTTTTAAAGGAATGCCAGAAATGATCAACAATATTTCTATGTAAGACACAGCAATGTGTGGGATCTGGTGCAAAAATATGAGCTTGTCTTCAGTGATTAACTGATTAAACATCAAATCAACATGAGATAGAGAAGTACTTTTTTTAACCGCTGCTTTCTACTTTAGGAAAAAAGCAGAGAAAGCACCATGGGATTAATCAAGGAATGTCACAACAGCGGTAACAATTATTGCTTGTAAAGTGAATATGTGCTCTTGTAATGTGGCTTTGTTATTCAAGATAACTGAGGTACCAAGTGGAAGACAAAGATAATGAGAAACAAATGAATGAGCTAAAAACATCTTGTCCTGTTTCTCATAAAGAAAAGCAACTTCAGACTTTAAATTGAGAGAAATAAATGAAGTGAAAGGAACCTTTTATAGAAATAAACCCATATAGTTGCAATTTAGGATGTCAGGGAAATTAGTTAGCTTTTTAGTTTGCATTTTTAAGCAAATTTATCCAATTTCATACTTACTGAATTTGTAGCTAAAGGAGAAAGAGAATTAATGTTCATCAGGCAGACAAACATCATTTGAATGCACTCAGAAATGTATATATTATATACATAAAATGTTTTATAATAAAGAAAATCAAACGCAAAGAGTGTATATTAGATAAATTCAGTACAAAAGTCCTCTATTTAAAGCACTGTACATAAAAATGTGTACAAATTTTCATTGGACATGGAACAAAATGAATGAAATGAAGACAGGATAATAATAAACAAAAGACTGAAGCAAAATATACTTACCTTTTCCTGTGGAAGGAGAAACCCATTTCCCCAAAATCTCTTGTTCTTTGCGTTATTCCTGTCATATCAGGGGGTCCGCAGTTTTGCATTTCATTCACTATTTCATCCAGTTTGCAGCATCAGTGGGGCATATGCCTACAGCTCATATGTCTTCATTCAAACAATCTATCTATTGGGTTGGTTTTTTTTGGGGGGGGTGGTTTTTATCATCCTTAGTACACTGACCACCTGGGCTCAGTGTACCCAGTGTATCCCTGCCTTGTGATAGATTCTACATTAGCTCTGACCACATGTCCATACCACTGCAGCCTCACTTCTCTCATTTTGTCTTTTGGGATGACTTTGAAGGCCTTCCAGATGTCTTTGATCATAATATGATCCAGCTGTGTCTACCATCTATATGGCTAAAATCAGATAAGAACACTCAAACTTGCAAGATTTTGGCATTCTTGAAGTCTCATGAGCATTTGGCTTCTTTGCCTACAACCCCTTAAGAGCTGGGAGGAGAACATAAAGATCCTGAAATCTGGTGACAATATAACATGACAGTCATTCAGTTTCAGTGTTTTGGGCACCGTCTAGAGATTACATGTGCCATTGTATTCAAACCATTGCATTTTGACCCCTAGCTTATTTAGTATTCCTTAGAATTTTCAGTGAGAGTTAATTTATTTCCATAAACAAATAGGTTGGGAAACACTGGCCTAGGTTAAAGAAACCTAAATGTGTTCCATAGCCCTATGGGAAAATTCAAATTAAGTTTGATAGCGTCAATCATTTCTTCAAACTAAAATGAAACAGAAGTAAAAGACATCAATTAGCAAAGCTTGAGTCTAAGCATTGCTTTTTAAGTAAAGAACCAGACTATGCACTATATTATAGCCAAGACATTACAGATAAGGATCAAGACCTTCTGCTCCCTAGCAACTTATTAGAGTATGAAACAGTTGTGGCATGAATGAGGCAATATGCTCCATTGTATATCATATCAAACAGAGCTACACTTTAAGGAAAATGACTTCTATTTATAGTGCATGTAAAATTGAGTAGTTTGGTTAGTTTGCATTGTTCGGTTGAGTAGAAGGATCATGACAGTTCCACTCTTGTGAGTTAGGAGGAGCAGGACCTCAAATCATGTCATTTTCTTCAAGAGGGTGCTAGTGTCAAAGCAAATTATTATTTGGAGTGATGTATTTTTATATTCTTGTTCAAAATTATAATTTAGAAAACTTAACCACTATCTGTAGCATGATGCCTCCATCATATTAATCCTCTGCCTTTTTTTAAAAAAAAGTTGCATCTTCAGTAACACAAAACCCCAGCACAGTTTTCATGTCAATTTCTCTGCATTTGGGTACTGTGTTCTCTTCAGATAGAGTTCCTAGCTGAATATTTTCCTTTTTGGTCAAAAGTCTGGATACCTTCTCATAGATAGAAATACTCATTTACTTACAATCCAGCTCCATATACACATAGATACACAGATAATCTTTTTCAGAGTGCCAAGTAGCCTGAAAAAGCTTTATTAACTTTTTATGCATTTGAAACAGAATGTCAGAATAGGAAAAAAATATATAAAAATTGTTGCTTTTTTTTTTTTTGCTTCCATTCCTAACCCTTCACTTGTATCTACTTTGGGTAAACATCAAATTACTGAAAATAAAAGGGAGAGGAAGCTGCAGAGGTAAATCCACATAAATTATTTGATATTCTCAAATGAATTAAATTATTGGCAGTTGTCATTTTTTCTCTCTCTCTGCAAAGTGCAAATTAATAAGAAAAATATTTTTAACTTTTTTATTTAAAGGCGAGTTTACTAGAGGCAATTTGTATGTAAATCAACATTTACCTGATGCGTGTAATTTCCATGGTTAGATAAGCCATAACGTAAAACAGATGAAAGACATGGGAACTGTATAAGAATTCTTTGAACGATAATAGGCAGCAGCCTGTGATAAATATTCATTAAGGAAGGAGATGCCTTGTACTTTCTTTAAGCAGCTACTTTTATGGTCTACAGCTGCCTTTTTCTGGTTCCTTCATATACTTTGTTATCTGTGCTGCCATGTCTTTAGTTTGTCTCTCATTCTACATGCACAAATATCACTACAATATTTTCTTCTTTCAAATTTCTCAGTGGATTTTGGGATAGGGATTTCCTAAGTAATTCAACTTTGAATTAATGGATTCACAATTCTTGGCTGAAGTTATTGATCAACATCAGCTGGAAATAGATTTACCTACCTCTGCATTTTAGCTGTAAATTATTATGTTACTTTAGGAAAAAGCTTTTCTTCTAGTCAGTTTTCCAATTGACCTCTCTATATATGGGTAACACCTTCCATCCTCTCTTTTCCTTCCCAGGGGATGCACTTTTCCAGCTAGTAAAGTAGCACAGAAAAAAAAAATTGGCATACATGTGTAATTTTTAATCATGAATCCGTATGCTATTTTTTCATACATTCTAGATTTCATTATGAAGTCTGTTGTTGTTGTTGTTGTTGTTGTTAGTTGCAAAGTCATGTCCAAACCATTGTGACCTCATGGACAACATTCCTCCAGGCCTTCCTGTCCTGTACCATCCTCTGGAGTCCATTTAAGCTCATGCCTACTGCTTCAGTGATTCCATCCAGCCACCTCATTCTCTGTCATCCCCTTCTTCTTTTGCCCTCAATCTTTCCCAGCGTTAGGCTCTTCTCCAGTGAGTCCTTCCTTCTCATTAGGTTTTATGAAGTTATGAAGTCTACACTTTGATAAAAGCTGGGGGAGGGGGGGAGAGAGGAAATGAACATTGTAATGAATTTTGCATTCACCAGCGCTGGTTTTTTTTTTTTTAAATCATTTTAAACCTCCACAAATCTCCAGGAGCAGTCTGTCTTCAGTTTTGTGTTTTATCTTATCCCATTAGCTATAAAACACAAATGTATTCTAAACTGGCAAGCCAGAATACAAGTCTAAGATTCCTTAATAATTAATTTATGACTAATCTCTGTTAAATGATTTGGGTCTTTTGTTTAAAGATAAGTAATGATTGCCCGGGTAAATCAGATGAACGTGCATCAAGCACACCATGGTTGTAACCACAAATAGTACTAAAACTGAACAAGGCATTGAAAGGCATGTAATTTTATATAATAAATGGAATTTGCTACTAGCATTGGGTTCACTCTTCATGGAAGTTCTATGAAACTGCATGAAACTTAAGTGCTTTAACAGAAGTTCCTTCATCTTAAAATGTTTATCAGGATTAATCATTTCCATATCACTTTTAAAGAGATGGACATTCAGGTTCACAAAAGAAAAATAAAAAGTCCAGTATCCTTAGTATCATACCATGTTTTTTTTCCAATTCAGTCAAGCTTATACAAAAAGTCTCTTCATCAAGTAAGACAGTTAACCTGCAAAAAAACAACTAAGGAACATGAACATTCAAAATTTAGGCCAAATTCATAAGATCTACAGTTTAAAGTCAATTGCAAAACTGAGGTGATAGATTACATGTATTAATCAGAGATAGGAATTAGTGATGTCAAAGAAAAATATCCTTAATTTCCAATCTGGATAGTGAGTTACTCTGGATAGTGAGTTACTCTGGATAGTGAGATAGGTGGTATATAAATTTAATAAATAAGTAAATAAAATCTGTTTTATGAATAAAATGGTAAGCTCCCGTTACTTGTCCCAGCTTTTGAAACCTAGCAGTTTGAAAGCGTGTAAAAAATGCAAGTAGAGAAATAGGGACCACCTTTGGTGGGAAGGTAACAGCGTTCCATGTGTCTTTGGCATTTAGTTATGCTGGCCACATTACCATGGAAATGTCTTCGGACAGCGCTGAAACGGAGATGAGCATCGCCCCCTAGAGTCAGGAACAACTAGTATATATATGCGAGGGATCCTTTACCTTTACATTTATCAGATTACTGTGCTAGCTCCACTTAACAAAAAAATTAGTGTTCTTTTGGTTAGCAGCATATTTTCTTACTTTTCTTCCATCATGGCCTTCCATTCTTCCATTCATGTAACATGAATAAAGACTATTTCTGCAAATTCTTTACAAGGATTCATATGAAATTTACTTTCACTGCTAAATATTCTATTACTACCCTTTTATTGTTTCCCTTAATTTGCAAAGATAAATTTTTTGCTTAGCATTTTCCATTCTCCGCCATTATGTTACTTTTTTATTTTTTATTGAGAATATTGTTGCATAATACAGTGTCAATTTTTGTAAGAATTGATGCTGTTGGCCTTTTCTGCTGTCTTTACATTTTCCACCACTCTGTCTGCTTGTATTAAAGGCTACCTATCATCAATTCACTCAACATTCCTTATTATTTTTTGTGAACTGATAAGGTTATACAACAGTAACATGCCCGTTTCATATTGGGGGGGGAGTGCATCATGGTTTTGGAGTTTCATATTTTTCTACCACTTACAGCCTCCATATGAATATAGGATATATATGTGTGTGTGTGTGTGTGTGTGTGTGTGTGTATGTGTGTGTGTGTGTATTTGTATATTTGTATATTTGTATATTTGTATATTTGTATATTTGTATATTTGTATATTTGTATATTTGTATTGAATAAACCCCAATAAATATTCTGTGGAATATGACTGTAATGTTTCATGTAATTATCTTCCTATTATGCAGGGCTCCCTATCACACATACAGTCAATAATCCTATAATGCTGGTTAGTTTAGTGCTGTGTAGGGAAAGTGTCATTTTTTCCTCTTTCTTTTTCTCCTCTTTGAAGAAAAAAAACCTTGCTTGCTAAGAAGAAAAGAAAGTAATTTTTGAACGAGATATTCTTCACATATTTATTATATGACCAGATACTTGTATAGAGAATATATTTTATTTTACAGTAACCTGTCTGATAGGTCAGGATGAAATTTTTCCCAATGGGCTTTTTCAGTAGTAAAATTACTATCAGCTTACCAATGTGAAATTGCTGGAAAATTTCTCCTTTCCCTGGAACATATTCATAGAACTTTAAAGCAATTTCTTATATGGTGAACAATTTGGTGAAGAGTTTAAAGAAGCTGCTTGTGCCCAACTTTAATCTAGATCAGGCTTGTCCAACCTGTGGTTTGCAGGTCACATGCAGCCCTGGATAGCTAGTAATGGGTCACAACAAGAGCATAAATGTTTAACATTATTATGTGACGTTTAATGATAGTTACTATATTATATATTTTGTATGCAGCCCAAGAAAATTCCTCTTTATTCAATGTGGCCCAGGTAAACCAAAATGTTATCAGGCAAACCTGATAAAAAGCCCCCCTGATAATCACCAGTTGTTCCTATAGCTTCCCAGGACAGATTGCAGGTA
>JANHZT010003286.1:85075-98730 GCA_032468215.1 Stegonotus admiraltiensis | reverse complement strand
CTCTCCTCTCCCTTTCCTTTCCTGTCCTTTCCTTTCCTGTCCTTTCCTTTCCTTTCCTTTCCTTTCCTGTCCTTTCCTGTCCTTTCCAGTCCATTCCATTCCATTCCTTTGTAGAACAACTTACTCTCTAAAGCATTGAAATAGAATCCAGAGAGTTTTGGCAGAGAGGATTGTATATATCTGTAGATTCTAGTATGCTTAACTATTAATATAAATAGCATAACATTCCGCTTTGATTTGCAGAGGTAATCCCAGAGATGAATATCATATGTCTACAGAGTACTATCCAAAATTCCACAACAAAAGAGAGAAAAATAAAGAGATGATATTTGTTATCAAATGAATGTTTAAACAAACTATTCAAAAGCAAAAGCTGAAGACCAAATTAGTCCAGGGGGCTGCAATAATTTTGATATGGAAGAAAAATATCAGAATGGATTGTGTTAAGCCACATGAATACACAAAGACAAGTTTTTCAACAGAGCAACATTGGCTGGCCTTAACATTCTTTCTCCTAAATGTCATCTTATGATTGGGCAGCCACCACTCTCTAACTAGCTAGATTCCACAATCCTGTGCACATTGGGAATGAAAAAGTACAGTGGGAAGCTAGCTCTATTCATATAGGTTCCCTGTGAGAGTTAGATTCCTGGGGGGGATCAGGAAAGATACTGCTGGTGTGTCTTTCCAATGGAACATGGACAGGCTATTAGAACTGCAGAAGAAAATCTGCATCATGCTGAATCAGAGTGGATAATCCTTCTACTCCCCATCAAAATTGCTATAATGATATTTGCATCTGTAAAAGTTTACTTATTTAGCACAGACATTCACAAAATGAAAATCTTCAGTTACGCACTTTGGCTTCCATTTGTGCCAGGATCCAACAAGCCTGAAGACATTTGGGGTGAATACGTTAATGTCTTTATGAGGCTGACATAAGCTGAAAGATATTAGCAGGGATGGTGCTTAAGTAGAATATTCACATGGTGAGCTCTGCAAAAAGGAGCTGCTTCTGAACAATTTCTACAATAAAATATTAGAGCAAGGCTTAAAATTCCTTATACTGTGGCCTGAAATTGTGGTGTCATGGTTAGGGCTAAAAACTATGAATTCTAGTTCTTCCTTGGGGATGAAGCCAACTGACTAACTTTGGGCCTCTAACCTTCTTCCAGACCTAGGAAGAAGACAATGGCAAACCACTTCCAAAATTTTGTCAATGAAACTTCAGAGATTTGTTTGGGTAGTCACCAGAAGTTAACCATATACACATACATACACAAATGTTTCCTCCTCCTCCCTTTTCTTTTTCTCTGCTATTCTAATTTTACATGGGTTTTTTTTTTGTCTCACACAATAGCTAATAGACCACAAAAATATTAAATATGAACAAACAAGAATGATCCCATATTTTATGGTTCTGTTGTCCGTTGTAACTAAAAACAGACAGAGAGACAATTTTCTTCTTTGGTGTTTCAATAGAAAACACTGACAAAATTGAAGAGGATAGTGATGGATCTGGAATAACTTCCATGATGCTGCTGTGTGCAAGAAAGGTGAACATGGTGAGCAAATCTGCAAATGAGAAAAGGTCACTCACCAATAGAAACTAAGTTAGCAACAAACAATGGGGAGGCCTAACTGATGCTTTGGGCATGAAGGAGGGTTAACATCCAAGTGATGCATGAAATATAATTTCCTATCAGGATATTACGGAAGCTTATAGCTTCCAATGGCTCTATTATAGTAAAAAGATTAAAGAGGGACCATGGACCAATTAAGATGCTACCTTTGGTGGACCAACATCCCTTTCATCAGTTCATGCCTTAGCAAATTAAAGTTGCAATAACTTTTTGATAATGATGACAAGAGTGATGTGCATACCTTTTATTTCAGCTAATGAAAAGTCAGGTTGCAAAAAAGCTGAGGGAATCAATGAATATATTAAGGGCTGGGAGAGGATTATTCTTACATCAAAAAAACAAAAAACAAATTTAGAGGGGACAGCTACTATAGCCTCTAATTATATTTATTCTGGTCATAGCCAACATTAATATTTTGAAAGAGATGATAATGGATGAATGGATGGATGGATGGATGGATGGATGGATGGATGGATGGACGGCCGGACACACACACACACACACACACACACACACAGACAGACAGACAGACAGACAGACAGATATAATTTCTTCTTGTGATTTTATAATGCCAATCACTATCCATACACCTCTGATAATGAAAAAAGGGGGCAAATTATCTACAAATCTTTATCCTTCTCATCTCTATACTGAAAACAAACTGATGTCTTTTGAACTACGTCATTTCAGAAATTCTTGGCCTGGTAAGTCATCCCTTTATCAATCTGCCTGCACAAATCATCCTGTCTGCAGTCTTGCTCAACCTCCTGACTTGAGGGGGGGGGGGGTTGAGTGGGAGGAGGGGAAAGGAGCTTTGTTATCTAAACTTAGTTTTTTCTAGTCTGGCTGCTTGCAGAGCATGAATGCTCAGCTTCATTCCTAAGGGGATGTTTCAGCCTCACTCCTGTGGAGGGCTGTTTTGCTTCCCTAATAGATCATCTGATCAGACACCAGCATCAGGTGCTGTCAAGCTGTTGTTGGTTTTTTTTTTTCTTTGCTTCCTTGCTGAAACCACAGTTAGGGTGTAGGACCTGACAACTTCTGTTCCTTTTTAAAAAGGGCTCTTCAAAAGAGAGGGGGAAATTATGGAAGAAAAAAAACCATTCATGTCAGTAACTTAGCTTTTGTTGCCTAAAAAAGTCATGGACCCAATTTTTGACAGCTGTCTTGACAAATTCACATCTTCTGCTCTTTAAACTAACGGGGGTGGGGGGACCATGTATGCGTTTGTATGTCAGTTTGAACTGTACTTCCAAATGGAATTTTATACATAGATAGCTTAGGATGCCTAATTTGTATTTTGCTTATTCACAGCTCAATTAGCAATTATTCATATTATTCAATTATTCATATTCAAGATTAAAATACTGCAAAATCTTATAGACAATCAGGATTGGGGTTACAAACAAAGATAACTAAAAATAAAAGCAACATGTACTTCCTCTGTCACTGACCATCTGAATAAAGTAATGGGTAAAGTATAATACCCAACTAAATCAAGACAAATGGTATCAGTTAGCTGCCATGACAACCTAATGTAGACATTTAATTGCTGGATTTGCTGTGGCATCTTGTTTTGCTAGAATACTATCTTTGCACTTCATCTTCAGTTAAGTCATTCCTGGTCTAATGGCCAAATAAGTCAGCACTAGATAAGATTTATGTAGAAAATCAAGGTATGTGCTCCCCTGTGAATATTTGGGGAAAGGGGAAGTCAGAAGACAAAATAACAGAGTTGGAAGGGGCCTTGGAGGTCTTCTAGTCCAACCCCCCTCAAGCAGGACACCCTATATCATTCCAGACAAGTGGCTGTCCAGTCTTTTCTTAAAAAGCCTCCATTGATGGAGCACCCACAATTTCTGAAGACAAGTTGTTCCACTGATTAATTGTTCCCACTGTCAGGAAATTTCTCCTTAGTTCTATGTTGCTTTTCTCCTTGAATAGTTTCTCTCCATTGTATTTTGTCTTGCCTCCTGGGGCTTTGGGAAGTTTTGTAGCAAAGATGTTCAAAGTTGTTCATTCTTATGTTCAAGTTAACACTTAATGATAAATCTGTATGCTAGGAACACATCTAATTTGTTTTTGTCTACATTGTTTCTATGTGCATTGAGTTGGGTTTTTTTTCCTGAACACAGCAGTAGTAGCCGTATCAATTTCCCCTACCAAATTTGGTAGAGCTCATATAGGTAGACTGCTTGTGAAAGCAAGCAATTAGTCTACCATACTTCAAATAGATTGACAGGGATTTAGGCTTACTTCACATATCCTGCTGTTTAAAACAAAGAAATCATGTGTGAATAGATGAAAGGCAATTCTTGAGAAATGCTTCAATTCCTGTTGTACCGGAACACATCCTTTATTAATGTATGTTAAAATTAAATTGTGAGTTCTACTAAACATAGAAGCCATTTTTTAAAACATTTCCTAAAATTTGTTCTCTGCAAATGTTGATGAGAATATATTTTCATGTTCAGTTAATATTTTTCTCTAAAAAAAGTGATAATCAACACTAATGGCTTTTTGGCATTTAAAAATTTTAAGGTCATACTGTACAGGTGATATGCTCCACACTTAATATGCAGCAACAGTTCAAACTGGATCCTCTATCACTATTTATGTATTACATTTTTAGTTATTTTTAAAATTATATTTACACTGCTTGACTCCTAGTGACTCTGAGAAGTTAGGGTACCTTTGATTACACAAGGACTTGCTAGTAGCTTACATAAAATCGAGTGATAAAACAGCAATTTTATTTTGGTCACCCTTCTAAAAACTATTGGGGAAGATGACATTTGAATTTCAAGATAAGGTGTTATATAGAAATAAAATGTATTAAAATATTTCTGTGCTTCCCACATGCATAGAGATGTGTAATGCCCATAAGTGGAAACAACACACTGGATTGTTTAAGTTTTACTTGAAATAGGTAGTCCTACAATTGCTAGATCTATAAGGTTTTACAGGTATAAGGTATTTACCTTATACAGGTATAAGGTATTTACCTGAAAATAATTCTTCAAATTGTATTGTACCAATACAGGACTCTCAGTACCAAGATGATATAAACTTGGAATTCTCACCTCACAGAAGGAAGGCCATTCTGTTCCAGTTGCAATTTCTGAGTCATTTCCAAAGACATTATCATGTAGAGTTTGTTAGAGTCATAAGGTAGAAAGGATGAGTAATAATTGCCAGGGTATCTTCCTCTAAGTAGGGCTGCACTTGTGTAAGAGCCTGAGTGTCCACCTCTAATCTCCAGTCCCTATCCATGGGCTCTACTTCCTTATATAGCAATAGCTGAGTTGACCGAATTATGGCTTCAGAAAGACTACAGAAAGAAAAACTTCAGAAAGTCTTCAGAAAGACTACAAACCTACCCAATGTTATAGCTAAATATTAAACAAAAACTAGAAAAGCTTCTGGACAAACAGCATCTCTGTCCCATAGGGGCTCAGTCCTGTCCAGTCTATCATGTTCGCCAGGCTGTCCCTTCCCACTTTTCTTTTCCATGTCCATATTTCCACAGGATCCCAGGCCAAGATGGCAATGTTCATCTGCATACCATCACTATATTGATCATACTGTACCCCAAATATTGTGATCACTGAAAGGACAGTTTCACTTCAAAACACACAGATTCAGGCTTGCCAAGCTGTATATTTGCCATAAAAGGTAAAGGTTCCCTTGCACATATGTGCTAGTCATTCCTGACTCTAGGGGGCGGTGCTCATCTCTGTTTCAAAGCCGAAAAGCCAATGTTGTCCAAAGATGTCTCCATGGTCATGTGGCTGGCATGACTAAATGCCAAAGGTGCACGGAACACTCTTACTTTCCCACCAAAGGTGGTCCCTATTTTTCTACTTGCATTTGTTATGTGCTTTCGAACTGCTAGGTTGGCAGAAGCTGGGACAATAACGGGAGCTCACCCTGTTATGTGGCACTAGGGATTCGAACCACTGAACTGCCGACTTTTCGATCAACAAGCTCAGCCTCTTAGCCACTGAGCCACCACGTCCCCTATATTTGCCATATAATGTAGTATATACTACAGAAGTCAAATTTGCTGAATTGCAGTCAAATTCAAGTGTTGCGGTCAAATTCACATTATATCCCATATAGGCCTATATGGGATATACTGCTAAAAATTTCCCAGTTCCCTGGTGGTGAGCTGGCTACGCCTTAGTGCTGAGGAATGTTTACAAAGTCTGTAAGCTGTAATATAGTCTGCAAAGATTTTGTTAAGGAGTAACTCTTTGAAGCAAATAAATTCATTTTTCCACTTTCAAAGTTATACAAGCCTGACCTCATCTCATTTTTTCTCTCCTTTTCATCACTGTGATCTTTTTTATGACCTGTCTCCTTCTCCTAGATTACCTGAATATATTAAACATAGTTTCTAGGGCCCACTGGCCCCTTTTTTCTTAGAGCCATTGACTTCCACTACAGTTATCAAAGTATCTTCTCTTCTCTGCATGGTCTGCTGAACTTCCTAAGCTCATCCATAATCCTGCCAATTCCCTTCTGTGAAGCCCCCCTTCTGCTGCCTTTGCACAGCAATCTGAGTGACTAGATCAATTTTATGAGCAGGCTTGACACAGCTGTGCACTTTATACATATTGTGCCAGAGCATGTGAAACAACATTGCAAAAATAAAATTCTGAAGGTGCTACATAACAGGCACTGGGGGAGAAAACCTGCAATGGAGCCGGTGGGAAAATTTCTGAACAAAGCAAGTATCTCTGGGGAAATGTTAGTTTGCTGTCTTTGTCTCAGAAAAGCAACAAGACATAACATTTCTATGTTCTTATAGGTCAGCCATCCAGATGGTTAGGCCTCTCTAATAACTCTCACTCATCATGTCAGGGGAATGATAGGAGTAAAATTTAGAGTGTCTGCTAGGAAGTAAAGCTCAATACCTCTGCAGATTATTAGATTAGGGAACAACTAAAATTTATATGCAGGGAAGGCTTTGAATCCAATTGAGTGGTTTGAAGGAATGAGCAACAATGAAAACATCCAAAACAATAGAATGGGACTTCTAACAACACAGAATCCAGTCATCCATCAAAAATTAAACTGTCTCATTCACTTGGGAGCTACTAGTCAGATGAATCCTTTGTGGGTTCACCTGTTTCTGGAAAGCCATCTCATATTCTACCCAGAATTTTTGGGAGTTGGGTGGCTATAATAAATCATAATCACAACTCCATAGCCTCTTTTTCATGTTTTTCTCTTTTTGTCTTTGGATTTCTTCCAGAAGTTCCTCCTGTTTTTCCTGTCCTCTGCCATCTTTTTGTTACCTTAATTATACAGTTTCTTTAGCTCCTTTTTCAAATTAGCTGTGCAGCCTCCACCAGTAATGTCATTCTGAATACTAGTGGTTTCTGTCAATCCAGGTAATTCCAAAACTAAGATGAGTCTCAAAATTTCCCACATGGCCAAACTAGATAGAGTATCATATTTGAATCCACCCTTCAGACAAGTTGCACAGTGCTCTATTTTGCTCGTTTCCATCCTTCCTAAATCTCTTGCAGTCTGAGAAAATATATAAGTCATGCTTCCTTTCTAGAATTATGTTATCCACAAATTAAGAGTAATTAATCTGTACTGTTATCAGTATGTGGATTTCTGTACATATAATTAATCTTATAATTTTAGTTACAAGAACTAAATTCTGTTTTTAATGCAAAGAAAAACTTCCTAATGTTGGTTTGATTGCAGGACCAAGTTTTCCTTCAAAGAATGCATTCAAACTGAGGCTGAATAGCCATTTGCCAGCCATGTTTTAATTCCAGAGTAGAGTGGGATGTGGATTAATGACTTAAAAAGACACCTTCCAACTATATTTCTATGATGAAAGTTGCCTTCATCATATAAGGAATGTTTGTTCCTTATATTGTGTATGCATTTTTGTTTTGTGATAGGTATATTAAACTGAAATTAAATTATTTTGGTCCCAATGATTTGGATCCCAGATGTAAATTTCTAGAACTGTTTTCATCATGGGAAGAAATTTTAAATATTATATTATTTCTCTCCTTTCTCCGTCCCAAATGCCCTATCCTTGAAGTCAGGAATGAAGGGCCTTTGCTAAGCAGCCAATAGCATTTTAAAAAAAAATATTGCAGCTGCTAAGCATTTCTTCCTGCCATATCTGCCTAATATAGTTTTGAAACACATTTCTTAACTTGTAATAGTATATGTAAGCTTCTACAGACAGTGCCTGTATGCCTGATGCCATACATCCACCCTACCAGTATGGGCAGTGGTGGAATTCACATTTTTTTACTACCGGTTCTGTGGGCATGGCTTGGTGGGCGTGGCTTGGTGGGAGTGGCAGGGGAAGGATACTGTAAAATCTCCATTCCCTCCCCACTCTAGGGGAAGGATACTGTAAAATCCCCATTTCCATTTGATCAGCTGGGACTCAGGAGGCAGAGAATAGATGGGGGTGGGGCCAGTCAGTGGTGGTATTTATCGGTTCTCTGAACTACTCAAAATTTCCACTACCAGTTCTCCAGAACTGGTCAGAACCTGCTGAATACTACCTCTGAGTATAGGTAAGGAAGAATTAGAATGAGAAGCAGGGTCTGGATTAGCTTTAGAGGAGTTTAATGATGTAATCCTATTTTAGTGTACAACAGTGTTGATGTACAACAATGTTTTATATAACAGTGTGTTATGCAACAATTCTAGAACCTCCAACTTAGTTTGAGACTCAGAACTCACTGGATTTTTGCAAGAACAATCAGAGCATGGGTCACAGTGTTCCCATATGGCAACCTGTAGTATTTCATCAGAAGACTGTAAGAATGATTCCAGTTGCATGGATAAAGAAAGGTCATGTCTACATTCTCACTGCAACTGAACAAACATTCTTCAAACAAGACACTTTGTTTGAGCTCTTTTATCCACTTGTATAAAAAGAAATAAGTCCTCCTAGAGTAGAACCAGATGGTTTGAACTGAGAGCAAGCATTTTGTTTTTCCCCTCAAAAATTCAGATGACAGCTTTGGAACCCTGTTGGTTCAGATAGTCTACATACTATTTGGTCTATGTTGATTGTCTTCCCATGATAGTCAGTTCAGGGAAAGTGTACATTTGGATACTTCATGTACTTTCATTTCGATTGTATTCGATTGTAAGAGATGAAACTGATCAACACAATTAATGAAAAACAAAGATTCTTTCCAATCAGTCCTTGAAACATAGTAACTGCATTAGAATGTCCATACAGATTTTTGGCAGGAATTCACAAGGGTTGGAGTTTTTTTTAATCATTGTCCTCTTACAGGATTTTTTTTTTTAATTTACTGATCCATTCTGTAATCCAGTGATGTCATCTGCCACTTTTGGGTTTGGCACCATCAATATGCTGATGTTACCCAGTTACATCTTTTAACCTTGGGCCAGCTAGGTTGTCAATGTGCTGCACCAGTGTATGGAGGCTGTGTGATTTTGCATTGGGAGAAATCATCTCCAACTTAATCCTACCAAGACTAAATTGCTGTAGATGTTTGAACTGCCAGGTTCTAGGGATATTCTATCTTTGACCTTGGATGTGGTAGCACTTGATACACAATCTGGAGGCCAGCAAGTCTGCTTAAAGAAGGGGTATCAGCTGTGACCAGGAAGGCCTTTGAGCAACTCCATCTGGTACATCAGTTGTGCCCTTTCCTAGATCAGAAGACTCTTCAGGCAGTGATTCATGCCCTTCAGGCAGAAACTCATTGTAGTCAATTTGTGGTTTGACTACTGCAATACTATCTATGTGGGGCCAGCCAGAAGCTTCAACTGCTCCAGAATGTCCATGCAACACCCCAGCTTCCAAAGCTGCATCAGCTTGCTTCCAGGTGCAATTCAAGATATCTTTGTTATCTATAAAGCCCTACATAATACAGGGCCTGATTACTTGAAGGATTTCCTGTTTCTTATAAATTCTGATTGACTGATTTGACCCTATAGTGTTGGCATGCTTGAGTTTCCTTTGATTAACAATGCCAGGACCCTGGAAGTGCATCTTACCTGTAGCAACATCTGTCTTCTAGAATAAGGTTGGCCTCTAAGATCTAGAGAATACTCTGTTCTCATTTAGAAAATTCATGAAGACTTGGGTGAGTGAGACCCCTTGTTTCATTGTTCTTGCTATTTTTTGTGTTTTTATTTTTTAATGTTTTATCGATTTTATTATAAATTTTTCATTTGGTTGTTGTGAGCCACCCAGAATTTTTAAGAGTCAGATAACATACTAATTTAATAGATTATTAAATTATTATTATAGCAGTAGCAATAGCACTTAGATTTATAAACCACACCATAGTGCTTTACAGAACTCTCTGGGTAGTTTACAATGTCAGCATATTGCCCCCAACAATCTGGGTCCACTTTTTACCTACCTCAGAAGGATGGAAGCTGAGTCAGCCTCAAACTCTGACAGGATCAAACTCCAGGCTGTGGGCAGAGTTTATCTGCAATGGTGCACTTTACCCAACCACTGTGCTACCAGGCCTCCTCTATTATCTGCATACCAGTTAGTCTTTTCTCTAACTAGATTTACCAAAAGTCAGTCAGGACTTGCCTAAGTGAAGCTGAGAATGAACCCTATAATGTGCCATGAATAAATATTGCCTGAACATTTAATTTGCTTGTGCCTCATGACCATAACACGGACAGTTCCCAGTTAATATAGGAAACAAAAGGTATCCTTTTGATTGTTTTACTGAATAATAAGCAATGTCATAGGATCTCTTGCTCATGTTTAAATTCTGTATTTAGACCAAAAATGAACAAAATCCATACTTGCCATGTATGCCAAGTAGGGTAAATATGGGAAGCACACAATTTGTCCATTTTTGTACAAGTAAAGAAAATATCAAAACATTAACATTTTTAGGTTGGATACTGAAGAGAATGTACACAAGAGAAGACACCAGGATAATTATATTCATAAAAGTTTACTAATAAAATCTTAAAACTTCAGCATCAGCATTAGCAAGATACCTCCCAACTCCCTCCCTCTCTCTCTCTCTCTTTCTTACACACACACACACACACACATACACAGAGCGGGGGTGAGCTAAAAGTAGCAACAAAGAGGAAATTCAATGGAATTGAATCACAAAATGGTTGTTTTTCCCATCCCTACTTCTGGGAAATTACTTAGTTTATGCATCTACAAAGGAAGGTTACATATTAGTGGAGGTTAGCTTCATTGTTAAGTATCTTAGTAGGTATTGGGCATCTAGTCAAGACAAGAGTGGGAAGTGTATTTATTGAGAGTACCGAGAGTTCAGTATAAGATGAGAAAGTGTATAAAAGTTTTAAATAAATAAAAGCTCAAAAGAGTGAATAGAAACACAAAATAGTTGTCTGTGCAATCTGTCTTCCTAGTGTTAATTAAAAAAAAATTGGGTCAATCATAGGACAACTGCATTGGATGTAGATTGTTCTGCAGGAACTGCTTTTGATTTTTCCTCAAATTAGGGGATGAGGTTTTCTGGTATAAAGCCAGAGTTCAAACAAAAAGGAGACATACTTAAACCTATTGAACTAAGTGAAATAAGCAATGTTTTATATTAGATTAAGTCTTATTTCCCTGTTGGTGTTAGGTTAGATTAACCTTGAAAATATACAGCTATACTTTTCTAGAAAACAATTGCAAGAAGGCATTTATTACTCTCTGTTTATAAATGAAGAACTTTTTGGACTAATGTACACTAAAGGAGAAAAATGGCATCTATGATTGCAGGAATCTAAACATCATGGAGATCCATATTTTTCTAATTAACATCCAGTATGAATTGAAGACATTTAGAGCTAGTCCCTTATTAATTTCTCTTTTTAATCCAGGTAATCCACTGAATCTTTTAACACACATTTCTGCATTATATGAATATATAAGGAAAATGTCACTTTTAAAATATGAGTCCAACAAATAGTGATCAACCATCACCATAACTCTGACAATTCAGAGACAAGTCAGAGCCAAACCAGATATAATTTCACTATTCATTAGTTGCTTGAGTACAGCCAAAGAAACCAATTGTAAAATGAAACTCTAGGTAGATGGTTCATGGTGGGGATCATCATAAGTAAATAAATAAATGTATGTATATATGTGTGCCTCTGACACATATATTTCTGCATATTTCACTTTATCTCTTAATCCATGTGTGACTTTATAACAACAGTGTGTGCAGCCAGAAAAACAATCCAATATAGCAACTGGTTAAGGAGAATGATGTTAAAATTGTATTGTTTGTACTGACTATAGAAACATGGCAAAATACCAATCAGACTTGGGGAACAGAGGATAGTCAAAAATAAAGAGAACATGGAAGCCTAAATGATTATGCAAAAATGAGTTTATATGATTATTTATTTCAGATGGTTCTTGTAAGGATAAATCAACACGGAATTGGATACATGTTGTACATGAAAGGCGGTATCATCAGACTTAGCTATAAATATTTAAAATATATTGACAGAAACTCTTTGTTGTGTAGACAAGCATTCCATTTCAGAAACTAAAAGTGAAAATAAGGGTCTAGAGTCAAACTGTTTTATTGTTGTTGCTATTGCTGTTTTATTCATACATAAACAATAAGCAGATGGAGAAGAAGGAAATAGAGATGAAGGCAACAAAGATAAAAAATGTAGTCTGTTCACTTAAATGTACTAAATGTAAGTAATTTAAATACTAACTTAAATACAAAGCCACCCAGGGTCACCTTGAGGACAGATGGGCAGTAAACAAATCTAACAAATAAATACATTTGATTGTCAGGGTTAAGGATCAGTCATCTTTCCTTTCTGACAGATTTACTCTTTCCATCCATCTCTAAAGAAACATGTGAAACATGTTGGGAAATTAATAGATGTGTAAAAAATTCTATTCTCAGCTCCTGGAATGTTTTTTCATAACCTGATTATTGTTATTGTTGTTTAATTTTTTTTAAAAAATAAAGTTTTAATTTTATTTTTACTTGTACCTTGTCTTTTATTTTTTATCTTGTCAGTTAAGTGGATTGTATGTTGGACAATGGGTCTTTAATAAAAATAATGAAATGGGGGAAAAATCACATTTATAGTCAGTGTTTTTCTTTAGAAGATGAAAAAGCTGTACAAATTCACATAAAATACAAGTCTACAGGTTATGTCCTTGGACAGATAATTGTTTGGGAGAATATCTGCTATATGTGTATTTTTGCATAATATTCCATTGTGCATACAGAAATCAGGTCCTGGTGCCTTCTGCAAAATCTACATATAGAATATTTTTTGATCCAGTAGATAAATGAAAAGTTAGCAATTCACCCAAATAATCTTTGAAAATATACCCAAAGGGTAAGATCCTAGGAGATTGGAAGGAAGGAGAACCAAAGTCCAAAGCACAAACAGAGCTCCAACTTCACATCAAAAAGTTTAGACAATTGTTTAATGCTCAACAATCCCAATTCTGTATATGCTATATGCTTTCTTGTCATCTGTTTCTTCTAACGTATCTGGTGTTTGAACTTTGTGCAGCATAATATGATGTGCTGTACAATAAGTAGAGACTGACTTTAGCAATTTCTCAGCCAGACAACAATCACATGAGAAGCTAAAATTTATAACCATATGATTGTTCTTAATTTACAAATATATATTTTAGTGTGAAATGGGAAAAAATAAAAATCAACCTGAAAAATATAAGATCTCAGCAATTTTGTATAAGTGTTACCCCAAAACAATTGAGAATTAAAAAAAGAAACCAAGGTTTTAAGAACAAATAATAATAAATGCAGGGCAATGAAAATTGATATATAATGGGGTGGTATGCAAGAATCCTAAATTAGGCAACAACCTGTTCCAACATTAATTTGTAGTGTTAGCTCTTCAAAATATGAAATGTCCAAGCAGTTAACTGTTAATGTTGATTTAGGATCCAGCTCAATAATACAAGTAAATCACACTCAATGGATCTATAATATTTATTGATATAAACTATTGCTTTCAGGAGACAACACA
>JANHZT010003286.1:0-10748 GCA_032468215.1 Stegonotus admiraltiensis | reverse complement strand
TGTGTTAAGCAATAGCCTTCATACTTTTGTATATTTTATACAAAGTCAGCTTATTGCCCCCACAAACCGGGTCCTTACATCAAATATAGACATAGCTCCATTAAGGATTCCATGTTGAGTATGGTCAGCCAAATACAAATCCATATGTTGGTGATGCTGTCTATCTGTCATCTCTAGCTTAACAAGAAGTACGCTGTAGTCTACTTTGCAGAATGCCTTATTGAAGTCTAAATAAGCTATGATCACAGTCTTTCACTGGTCCACTAATTTAGTCACTGTCAAAGAGTGCATTAAGATTTGTCTGGCATGATCTGTTTTTAAAAAAACCAATGTTGGCTTCTAGTAATAGCTTTGCTTCTTTCTAAGTGTTCACAGATCCTTAGCTTGATTCTCTTTCCCAAGATTTTCCCAAGTATTTATGTCAGGATGATTGGTCTGTAGTTTCCTGGATCCATTCCCCCCCCTTTTTTTTTGAAGATTGGATCCACATCAGTTCTTATCCAGTCCAGTGGTGGGTTTCATATTTTTTTACTACCAGTTCTGTGGGTGTGGCTTGGTGGGCGTGGCATGACTTGGTGGGTGTGGCTTGGTGGGCATGGCAGGGGATGGATACTGTAAAATCTCCATTCCTTTCCCAATCCAGGGGAAGGTTACTGCAAAATCCCCATTTCCTCCCAATCAGCTGGGACTTGGGAAGCAGAGAATAGATGGGGGTGGGGCCAGTCCAAATTCCTGCTACTGGTTCTCCAGAACTGGTCAGAACCTACTGAAACCCACCTCTGATCCAGTCCTCTAGTAATTCCTTGGTGCTCCAGGATCTTTGAAAGATTTGGTTCAGTGGTTTTGAGATCCCATCTGCCAGCTCCTTCAGACATCTGGGATGTAATCCATCTGGCTCTGGTGATTTGAATTCATAAAGAGTGGATACATGTTCTCTTAGCATTTTCTTGTCTATTTTGACTTGTGTTCCTAATCTTTCTTTTTATGGTACTACTTTTGATAGGTTGGAATATTTTTTTCCCTTTTGTGTAAAGACAGATGCAAAGAATGAATTAAGCAGTTCTGCTTTCTCTCTGCTACCTTACACCTCATTGCCATCTTCTCCCATTAGTGGACTGATCATTTCCTTTTTTTCCTTGTTTTTTATATATATTGAAACATTTTTATTGTTTTGACATTTGTTGCAAGTCTTAGTTCATTCTGTGCCTTAACTTTCTTGACTTCATCTTTGGTAATTTGGGCTATTTGCTGGTAATCTGCTTTAGTTGTGTGTCTATCTTTCCATTTTTTATTATTGTCCTTTCTGTCTCTCAGTTTATCTTAGAGTTCTTTATGAAACCATGCTATTTTTGTCCAGTATCTTTTATTTATTTATTTCTTAGTGGTATTGTGCTAGACTGGGCTTTTTGGTCTACATATTTATGGTTTAAGAGTTAATAAAAATGCTGTTTTTATTCCCATATCCATTTATATCACACATAGCAGGTATTTCTGTGCTGTTAGTATTTGTATTCTTATCTTCCATTAGTTTAGATGTTTAAAAAATCAGTAACTTTGTAACTCTAGCAAACCAATTTGTGATTTCCCAGCTGCACACTACACTGTCATCCACCAAAAGAAATGCTGCAAGGATTCACACTCTGCATACAAAATTCTCTATCATTACCAATGAAACTAATGTGAATATTTGTCATCTGGATTTTATTCTAAGTGTCTGCTAACTACTTGTATATGAATCCTACTTATATAAAGGTTACAAGACCTGGATATATGATTTTATATTTATGGTAATAAATTTGCAAGCTTACTTTTTGGAATTGCTTCCTCTAATTCTATTTTGGCCTGTGTGTTGTAGGCAATTTGTAATCAATTACAACATGCCAGACCTCAAGAACACTTAATAGGATGACTTTAATAGGATATACATATGGCAAAACAGCCTCTAGCAGAAGTCAATCTGCTGCACTGTTTTGAAAAGCCAAAACACAGCAAGGTTGAAACATTATGCTATTGTAGTATTTGGGAACTCTGATTGCAATTTCACACACATTGACATTCCTTTTACAGACCTGTATTTAATATTACAAAAATCAAAATTGCAATGTTATAACATTATAAACCAACAAGGATCCATATTATTATAATTACCCATATTATTATATTGTACTGAAGACTGTCTTGTGCTGCATTCATTTATACTCCAGCTGAGCACACTTCGCAAATGTTCTGAAGAAGTACTTTCTACCCATCTGCTCTTAATTAAAACAACATTCATTCATTCATTCATTCATTCATTCATTCATTGTTCCACCTTAAAAACCTGAAATAAAGATTTTATTCTAAAAAGTCTGCCCATTGAATTTATGTGACTGTTAAAGCACCATCACCATCATTTGTGATGGATTTAAAAAATTCAGAGACACAACGGTTTCTCTGTCCACATTTCTGCCTACTAGCTTGGTCCTGGGAGACCACAGAAAACTTCAGAAGATCTGACATGACAGGCTTCGATGACAGTGATTTGGATTATCCTGCCTTTATTTAAAATAATTGTAGATTTTAGCTTTCAGGATTGAATTCTTCCAAGTCAGTTCCTAAGGTATTTGTGCACAGTATAAAATCAGTACAATTTTTAAATCATAAAGTACAATAAAACAGAAGTGTGGGGCTAGTTTAAAGAACAAGAAATAATGAGAAGACTAAAATCATACAAGTAAAACTGAATTACAGTAGCAGAGCCTGGACTTCAATCTGCTTAAATTCAAACATACTGGAACAGTTATAGTGGTTGAACATTATGTATTTCAGCATAATGTGTGATGATCTGTTCACACCTGCACATCAACACTTGCTCTAGCATTGAGTCGTGAGGTAATGATGTGAGCATTACACTCCCAAGTATGTGAAATGACTGAACATTTTGAAATCTATGGCTATAATTCAACTCTGTGCTTGTTCTAAAAATGCAGTTATGTTAGTAGACTATTCCAAGATATTTTTGACACGTAAAACTAGTAACTGATATTCTTTACTTGGTTGTTTTCGATGTGAAGAATCTGCATAGTCTGTGTTACATTTCCTGTTACATCTAACTTGCTTTCCTATCTATCGAGATTTTCAATTTCATTTCTGTCTTCTAGGATATTAGCTATCCTACTTAGTTTGATATAAACTGAAAAACCTAACGTGTAATTTCTCTTCTTTATTAATAAAGAGGGCAAAGAATACAGGGCTCAGGTTTAAGTCCTATGTGAAATTAATGTCACTGATACTGTCATTTCCTTCTCTTCAGGGCAAAGTTCAGAATCATTCCTATTGCAGAATCTGCATAGTTCTACTCCTGAAATATATGGGAACTTTTTTATTCCCTAGTGGTCCAGGAACAGTGTCTATTGGGAGGCTCTGAAATCCAGCCCAAGGAAAGCTAGCTCTTTTGGGCCACATTGGTTCCCCTTCCATCTCTACCCTTTGCCTTTTTTTCTATATTCTGGGGGTTTAATTGGTTTTCCTATTCTTGCGCAAAGAGCTTCCTGGATCCAATGTAATAATACTTCATTTTTCCCATAAACTGGTGGCTGGATAAGTTCACCTTGTCTTCTAGGAAGCAATCAGACTATACTTGTAGTACATTTAGTAAGGGGGAAAAATCAGGGTACATGCAGATGGCAGTGATTCTTTTCATTTCTGTGTTCTTCAACCTGACCAAAAGAAAGAAAATAATCTGTTCCCCCTTGAGTTCCTTCACCAATCCTAGTTAATATATTTTCTCTGCCAATCTGTTTTCTGAAACGTTCTCTGAAGCTGAATTCCTTACATACTGTCACCCAAATCAGCAAGCAGCTGATGACATTCAACAGGAGTTAAGATCAGCCACCACCTTGGCTCCTTTCTTTCTCCTCTTTTCTTAGTCAAACTTCCATGCCAAACTACTGTATGTTATCTTAGTTCACTTACTAAGTAACTGTCATAGGCCAGGATTCAGATGATCCACTCCTACAAAGCATGGGTGGGTTCTACTTATCTTTACTACCAGTTCACAATGGAACCGCACACACGCTCACGCTTCTGCGCACGTGTAGATCACCCATGATGACGTCGTGGTGGGTTGGCGGAGCATCCCACCGGTTTTGCTACCAGTTCTATAGAACCGGACCGAACTGGGAGCAGCCCACTACCTTGAACAGAACTTGTAAAATTCCAACCTCAGGAAACATAAAGTCAGGGATCACTTGCAAATAATCATACACCGCTGCAGCAGTCAGATGATGATGTAAGGACATCTAGACCCACACCCAGTGAGTAGAATGAAGAGCAAAGATATTCTATAAGGTTCTTTGCCAAGCAATGGAATAAAAGCAGCCTGATTTAAGAGGCAGCCCTGACCCCTAATCCTTTATTAGTGATATGAAATTCTGACCTCTGAATTGTCTGAAAACCCTGGCCTGAATCTTTGAACTTTGATATGGATTTTGACTAGTCTTTCTGTTAAAAGAAAAACCACTCGGGTAAGATTTTTTTCAGAGGCTCTGTTATGGTTTTAATCCTTGTCTGTTATTTCCTCAACCTCGAGTAAAAAGCTTTCATAGCAACTCTGTGTCAAGTGCATAACTGTTACCAAATACAGGATAGTAACTGTGGCCTGCCTTATTTCTGTTTGTTGAAAAATAGTTTGGAATGGTTTGTACTACAATGTGAATTTATGCTGAATCTACTGTCTTTTGAGCACAGTGGTGTTTTAATGACATGCTTGGGGTTGAGTTACTATGATTCACTGCAGTAACTAAAACCAAGCCATAGAAACAGGCTGCTGTATCATTACCACAGGAAAACTGACTTTTAAACTCAGATGATACACAGGACTGTAACTATTTGGGTTACTATCACATTTTGTCAGGTGACTCAGTAGATTCCCTTTGATTCACTGCATTCACTGAATATGTTTACCAAATAATGTTTTGATGGTACAGGGAATCCTCAACTTATGACCATAATTGAACCCAATTTTTTTATTGTAAGTCATTGTAGTTGTTAAGTGAGACACTCACCTGATTATCTTCCTCAATGACCACAATCTGAGCTTTCCCCATTGCAGTTGTTAAGCAATAGCATAGGATGTTAATCATGCAGGACTGCCTCAGGGAATGGTGGAAGCCTGGTGCCCACCAGATCACAGAAACCTATTGCAGCTGCACTCTCAAGAAACTTGACTTTACTCAAGCTTGGCTCAGAAAATCATATTTAATCATACCATATTTTTTTCTAGCCACAGAAGGTTTCAATCTAATATTAGAAAGGGGGAAATGGGAGTAGAGGATAATTCCATAAGAAACTTATTACTCAGATGGGGAATTTCCATGGATTGGATCGTGCATTCAGGTAGCATTCTTCGATTATAGACATGTGCAAGAGACATGTTTATCAAAGTGAATGCTAGGAAACTATCTCAACACTTGGATTAGAAGCATAAAGCCACAGGTCTTGCTCTTCTGTGTTGTAGCACTGTTTCACTTTAGTGATCAGAATTTAGGCCACTCCACAAAGTATGTCACTTAGGACAACCTGACCATCTTTCTGTGGTTTCAGAGAGGGAGTGGGGGAGAGAGCAAGAGAGAAATATTTTGTTCTCTACAATTGCCTTCAAGAATCACTCAGATTTTCAACAGAGCTTCTCAGATGGAAACACAGCTATTACAACATACAGATTTTTTATTTTTATTTTTTGCATAAAATAATGTTACTGGTCTTAAAAAGACACACAGAGAGGCCATCACTTCCATTTAATCATACCAAACAAGCTCTTATACAATTTGTTCTGAAATTCTTCTAATTAGAGCATGCCCTCCAGGTAATGCTCTGATCTGATTTACCAGTAGGTATAAATTAGGGACATTATGTAATTAGCCCAAAGACCACAAATGAAAGAACAGCTGGGTGGCTTGGAGAGGAAGCAAATAAACAGTTCCCTTGTGGCTCCTTAGCTGGTATTCTTACAACTGTGACAAAAAAAGAAGAGGGCATCTATTTGAATTAGTCCACAAACAAAACATTTTATATTTTTCCCAGTGTTATCTTTAGTAATTCCTAGGCTGCTGATGCTCATTCCATATTCATTGTTCTGATTACAGTTCTTTCCTTCTGAGCTTTCATTTCCAACATGTGGCCTGCTTGATTGGTTTGGAGGATACACAAGCCACGTTGATTTAAAGTTTGTTATTGCCTCTTTGTATAAAATTTAATTTGTAAGATGATGAGATACACCAAATATAATAACACTACAGAAGCCTTGTCAAGTTACATTTTTCTCATATTATGGGTCTCTTGCTTGAGCAGAGGGTTGGACTAGAAGACCTCCAAGGTCCCTTCCCACTCTGTTACTATTCATTCATTCATTCATTCATTCATTCATTCATTCATTCATTCATTTAATTTCTACAGCTTCCCAGCTCAACCAAGTGACTCTGTGTGGTTTACACTATACTAATACTATACTATTACACACAGAGAGACACACACAGACACAGACACAATATGTGTATAGGCTTCTTCTACAGCATTTTTAAAACTCCCAGCTTTTAACATTGTAATTTACAACTTTACACAATGAGAAAAAACAACCAAACAAAAAAGAACCTAACCTATGACTGATATAAGAAAAAAATGAATGCCAGAGAATAACCTAGGAACTGCAGCCACTGAAAAAAATCATTCTCTTAAAATATGATTTTAAAAATGAAATGCAATACAAAATAAAGCCAAACATTGGTACCAAAAGTGTGAGAGGAAGAGATGGGAAAGAAGGAAACTAAAGTTGGAAAACCAAATTAATCAATGGCTTGAATGAGACCAGGACTAAAAACCATGAACTAAAAAGACAATAAACCATTTCTTGCAAGAAAGATTTGTTGTCATTTGTAAAACCACTCAAAAAAGAGTCTTGAGGAAAAACTGTGACTTTAGAGATAACAAATATCTGTCTCTCTGTGTGTGTGCACGCACACATACGTACGTACATACATACGTGTGTGTGTGTATGTATATATATACACTCTATACATATTAATTCCATCCAGTATGACTGGGTTAGTAATTGCAAGTTTCACTTTAATTTAAGGATACATTGATGATCATTGAAACCAACACTTATTTTTTTTCTAACTTCCTAACAAACAGAAGGGAATATTAGAAATTTAGACAGGATTGGCAATTAGAAGTCTACCTTTACAAAAAGTATATTGTGCAAAGAAGTACAAGCCACACTGATTTAAAATTTGCCTCTTTGTATAAAATTTAACATGTAAGATGTTGAGATACACCAAATATATAGGTATATGTAGGCAACTACATGGAATGTCTTATCAATAAACATTGTTTTGTTCCCTCCTATGAACATGTTGAGTCTGTTTATACATCTTTAACAATTCTGTTTTGTATTCCAGGACTTTTCTAAATAATTTTTTCATGAAGGCTTTCCCATCTTCTGGTTCCTGATTTTTTAAAATAAGCACCTATTTAATCAGTCTAACTGCATCCCTAACCCTTGACATTTCTATGAATTGCACACTGTGATCTATGAATGTGGATCACAGTATGCAATATGGCAAGAGGAAGTATATTGAGGAATGTAAAAATACAAAAGGTAAATATCTCATCCAGATATATGTCTTCTATCTGTAAAGCATTTATTAAACAAAGAAAACACAATGTTTTGTGGCCTTTGCTTTCCTAATTCTAAATCTTCATTTCAGGGTCAATTATTATGTTTAGGCAATACCAGAGAGGGATAAAATTTTTGAGATTTTATCAAAACCTTAAGAATATTAAGAAGCATACAATTAAAAAAGGAAAAAACAGCATAAATAAAAATAAACAGCAAAATAACAACCAAATGAAAGAATGTATTAAAAGGTAAAGGTTCCCCTCACACATATGTGCTAGTCGTTCCCAACTCTAGGGGGTGGTGCTAATCTCCATTTCAAAGCTGAAGAGCCAGTGATGTCCGAAGACGTCTCCATGGTCATGTGGCCAGCATGATTAAATGGCAAAGGCACACGGAACGCTCTTACCTTCCCACCAAAGGTGGTCCCTATTTTTATATTTGCATTTTTTATGTGCTTTTGAACTGCTAGGTTGGCAGAAGCTGGGACAAGAAACAGGAGCTCACCCCATTACACGGTACTAGGCATTTGAACCACTGAACTGCCGAAGTTTTGATCGACAAGCTCAGCATCTTAGCCACTGAGCCACCACATCCCTAGAGAAAGAATATATACTCCCAATTTTAAAAAAACACATAAGAGTCTCTACTAAACTGTCATTCCATTGTTAAGCCTATTAAAAATTCATTATGACCATGATAAAAGAAAGGAAGCACCATTCAGCAATGAATACATATAACTTTACGGGTTGAATCTATGAAGTAAAACACGTTACAGTACAAAAAGAATGTCCTTAATATGAACAACAGATATTTAAATTCATTCTTCCAATATGTTACTAAGTAATTTCAGTAGATACATTTGTTATTGAATAAATAATCATTTCAAAAAAATCATTCTTCCTTCATATATTTATTTTGCAATTGGATATTTCCCAGCAATGCATGTGAAGCTCAAATGAATCGTCAGCTTATAGCCTTGCAAATGTATTATATCATTGTCTTCTTTTACTTTAATATCATCCCTTTTGGGTACCGTACTAAAAGCAAGTCCCCTACATTATGTATAATGCTATATTTGCAAACCAGATTCTAGCCAAAAACTCAATTTCTTGCCTCTGCAGGAATGTGTAAAATACCACCAAGCACAGTTTCATCAAATGTTTATTGAATTTCTTAAGCCTGTATAAAAGTGCATTTTATTTTTTTCCTCTGTATCATAGAGTAATCGTCACAGCTTGACATTTTCTTCAGAAATTTCTTGCAAAAGGGGTGGTACTGGTGACAAAAATGCTCAGAACAAATTCCCATAAGTTGGGCAGCATCAGGTTGGGCAACATAATAATTGCTAGCACATAAAGTGCCTTTAAGCATTTGAATATTGCATGCTATTCAGAAGCTCGGCATGTATATAGATTACTTAGGCAGCGTGCTACAATGAAAGCATTTATAGCACTGTGTTTCAAAGTCCCACATTGTGTTCACAATTCGTTAAAATGTGATGTCTAAAGCAGCTAAGAGAGGCTCCAGTTGCCAAAACAGCTGGGATTTGTACGCTGCATTTTATCTCATCCAAACAGATTTTTTTCCCCCTACTTCTTCATTTTAAACTAAAGAAAGTAGGTATTACAAGATGTGGTTTCAAATCTATTCAAGAATGAAAGTATTCTTCCCCCGTCAGGCAATAATGTCAGTGTGCAAAGAGAAGAATCCAAGACCTGTACAATAAAAAGTATCCAGTGACAGCATGAACTGATTCAACGGTGAAATCCTCTGAAAGTTCTGTGAGTCTTCTACTGAGTTCATGCTTCATGCACACGTATGTGCTTGAGGTGTGCCCACGCAGTGCTGAAAAATGAACATTTTGAAGCCTCCCGAGTCTGCAAAAGTAAGTAGAACAGCAAGGGGGGGGGGGGAATCCACTGTGCCATGTGATTTAGATTAGCTAGAAAGCAGGAACTCCGACAATTCTAGCTAATTTAAATCGTGCGTCATAGCTGATTGTCACCCAGCTGATTGTCAGAAATACTAGTTTGGCCGAACCGGTAGCATTTTTTATTACCGGTTTGCCTGAATCAGTCCGAACCGGTAGCATTTCAACCCTGAACTGATTGACAGGAAGAAGGCATCAATTTACTTCCTGATTGGATCTGAAGCCAAATCTGCTTAATGCCCTAAGCTTCCACAAAAGGCTGGAACTTCTTCACTCCACCCCTCCAGCTCCGATCATCTTGGCTATGAAAAGTTCTGTGTTAAGACCTCCACGATGACCCCTTTCTTAATAACAACATTTACCAACATTTTAGATGAAGTTTAATAATAACAATAACAATATCATTTACCAAGACTTTATATGAAGTTTATGAAACTCATGTATTTCCTTTACAAACTTTATTCAAAAATGGGGAGAGGGGGAGGTTTTTCCATGTTCCCTGTAGGAATCTACATGAGCAAGTAGTATTTCAGAATACCATACTAAGGAGATCTGCCTCGCCCTCCAAACTGCTTTTTTTAAAGGCTGATGAAAATCAGTGAGAACAGCTCGCCTTCAGATATTGTGGGAGCTTCATCACTGGAGGGTTTTAAGAAGAGACTGGACAGCCACCTGTTTAAATCCGCGTGCTTGAGCAGGGGATTGGACTATGAGACTTCTAAGGTCCCTTTCAGTTCTATTCTATTCTAAATAAGTATCTAAGTACTCAAGAAGGGATGTTTTGCATAGTTACCGGCTCCATTATTTCATGAGCTGACTATCTCTGATGTTTTATTGTTTCTGATTTTTTTATTAATAAAGTGACAGATTTGATTTTTTTTAAAGTACATTCCTGTGCCGTGGGAGGAAAAAAAGTAGGTTGCATTTTTTTTTTCCCAGTTTGATTCTACCTTATTCATTAGTCCTAAGAAAATCTTAAGCGGAAGAATATTTCTAAATGGTAGAAATATCTAGCAGGATTTTGTTTATCAATGTTTGCATTTTATCCATGGCTTTTCAACAATGATAAACTAACAAAACAACAAAACTACAACAATAAGGAAGTGTTGGAAGAAATATCCTTCTGGGTTCTGCTCCAAGTGGGGAAACAGACACTGGAAA
>JANHZT010003285.1:26622-47354 GCA_032468215.1 Stegonotus admiraltiensis | reverse complement strand
TTAGGAATTCTGGGAGTTGAAGTCCGCAGGGTGTGAAAGAGCCAAGTTTGCCTACCACTGGTGTAGGCCCAGTCCAGTCCTTTGCAAACAGTATGCCTGTTTGTATTAAGAGCCTCGCTCCATTTTTTAGTGTTTTGTGTGCCCTTATGTGCCGAGTTCCAATCCACATTCCTCCAATCCACAAACTGTGTCCCCCATACTAGGCTGTTATACAACAATAAATAAATAAATAAATGAACGTGTTCCTAGTTCAAGACCCAAGGTCTTCTGTAGGGGCGGGGGGGGGGAAAAGAGGCGGTGGCCACCATTTTGACTTTTTTGCCCTGTCTTCCTCAAACAGGGCACCTCTGAGGCGCAGCTCGTCAAAGGAGTCGCCTCGGCCTAAGAACAGCATCCCACGGACCTCCGTCTGCACCCGTTTCAAAGATTTATGACCGTCTCCATCGCCGGGAGCAAGGCAACCACCCATTTCCTCTCAGAGCGCCGGCGCGCCCGCGTTGGCGGATTCCACACGTTCCCGCTTCCCTAACACTATCAGCGCCGCGAGGGGGGGCGTGGCTTGGGCGTGGCAGCGCGGCCTCAGGGCACGTGGTCCAAAGCCCCGCCCCTCGCCCTTCCCAGCAGAGGCGACGGTTGGTTTTGCGCACCTCCCGCCGCTGCCAGCGCCGCCGCCTCCTCCAACGGTCGCCCGCGCGCCGACGGGTTGTTTACTTCGCCGGCGGCTCCACCCACTCCTCCTCCCCCCGGCCCTCGCGTCCGGCGATTGGCCCTCGCCGCGGCCAATCCTGGCCCTCCCAGGCCCTCGAGGCGGGCGCGGAGAGAAGGCGGGGTGCGTGCGTGAGGCGCCCTTCCTTGAAGAAAAAAAAAAGTTGTAAAAGGGGGGGGGAGAAAAACATCCACCCTTCTCCGCCAAAATGCCTTCCTGCCTTGCTGATTGCCCGGCCGCGAGGGAGTCGTGCCCACCGATTGGTTGGCCGAGCTGCAGCTCAATCTGCAGCGGCCGGCCTTTCTGTGTATGTGTATTTTTTTTCTCAGTCACTCATCTTAACACGCACGCACCGAGCTGCACCGGCCCCCGCCTGGCGTCTGTTCCACTGTGTGAGACGATGATTGGACGGCGCCCAAGCCCCTCCTTCCGTGCCTCTTGTCTCTCAAAAACACACATACAAACCTCGACGACGTTCCACTCCTCGGCCCCCAACTACTAAACCATTCCCGCCGTTCATTGGTCCGGACGGCTGCCCGTCATTCTCAAGAGGCGTAAGAACCCACCCGCCAGCCAAGGGCGGGGTGGCTGACGATTGGAGCCCCTGAGAAAACTCCGCCGACTTCCATTGGCTGCCGCCCCGCCCGTTCCTCCAGGCTCGGCCGCGGAGTCTCCCCGCGCCGCCCCGCCCCGCCCCTGGGCGGGCCCCAAGCGCGGCCTCGCCTCGCCTCCCCACTTTTTCCTCCCCGCCCGCGCGGGAGGGGGTGTGGGTCACGTGATGTTTTCGCCGTGGTGCCGCCGAGCCTGCTCGCTGGTGTGAGGAGAGAAGCGGGAGAGTCGGAGGAGCCCGGTGCGTCCGACCGGCGGCGAAGGGGTGGAAGCCGCCGGCTTGTTCTTCGCTTCGCAGGCCGGGAGCCGCCGGCTGGGCCGACGCCGAGAGTCCCGCGGGCACACATGTCCGGCCGGGCCTGGGAGACCCTTCCCTTGTGAGGGCGTCAGCTTCCTTCGCCCGCGGCGGAGCGATTTGGACCCTGCCCTGGCCCCTTAAGATGGCGAGTGCGCTGATGCTTGGCCCCGGCGGGGAAGGCGGCTGCACCGCGTTGGAAGGCAAAGGCGAGGCGGTGGGCACCGCGGCTGGAGCAGCAGCAGCAGCAGCAGCAGCAGCAACGGGAGGCGGCGGCGGCGGCGGCTGCGGCTCCAGCGGGGCGTCCAGGCTGGCGGCGCCTGAGGAGGACCAGGAGCCGGGCGAGAGCGCTCCCTGCCCGCCCCCGGCTCAGCCCCCGCATCATCTCATGCTCCTGCTGAGGAAATCGCCCAGCAGCTCCCTCTGCCTCGTCCAGGAAGAAGATGCCTTGTTGCCCGGGGACCCTGCAGCGCTGGGGAGAGCAGGAGCCCCTGCCACCCCCCTGGGCCGGAGTGGGCCTCCAGCCACCTCTGCCCGGGGGTCTGCCCTGACGCCCCCAGCAAGCATCACCTGGGGGGACGACGTGAGGAAATGCGGCTACCTGAGGAAGCAGAAGCATGGGCACAAGCGGTACTTTGTGTTGCGGGCGGAGAGTCACCTTGGCCCGGCCCGACTGGAATACTATGACAGCGAGAAGAAGTTCAAGAGTAGCTTGAGAGCAACGGCGGCTGGAGGGAATGTGGCCCTTTGCTGCCCGTCTCCCAAAAGGGTGATTCCTCTCTACCAGTGCTTCACTGTCAGCCGGAGGGCAGATGCCAAGCATAAACACATCATCGCCCTGTATACCAAGGATGAGTATTTTGCCATGGTGGCTGAGAACGAGCCTGAGCAAGAAGGGTGGTACCAGGCCATCAGTGAGCTCATGAGCCAAAGCAAAAGAGGGTTCTTGGAGCAGGAGGACCAGGCTGATCAGCAGCTGGATGACGACGATGAACATTACGGAGCTGCCCTTCGCCCAGGAACTGTGTTCAAAGAAGTTTGGCAAGTCAACGTGAAGCCTAAGGGTTTGGGGCAGACCAAGAATTTGACAGGCGTGTACAGGTTATGCCTTTCCAGCAAGGCCATTCATCTGGTCAAGCTCAATACCGAAGTACCTTCTGTCCACTTACAACTAATGAACATTCGGCGATGTGGGCACTCGGAAAACTTTTTTTTCATTGAAGTGGGCAGGTCAGCCTCCATTGGACCAGGTGAGCTATGGATGCAAGTAGATGATTCAGTGGTTGCCCAGAACATGCATGAGACTTTTCTAGAGACCATGAAAGCTCTGAAAGCCTTCTCTGAGTTCAGGCCTCGCAGCAAGAGCCAGTCTTCTGGTGGTGGCAGCAGTACCAATCCTATCTCTTTCATAACTACCAGGAGGCATCTTGGTAATCTACCACCGAGCCAGACTGGCCTACAAAGAAGGTCCCGAACTGAAAGTGTTACAGGGGGGACTCCTCCCACTACCAAAAGCAGCAGTGCTTATCGCTTCAGAACTTCTAGTGAAGGGGAGGGGACAATGACCAGACCATTTAGATCAGTTACTGGAAGTCTGATTCATTTGAATACTGCAAGGATGAATTTGGGCCGCCAAGAAGGGAGTGGACGATACGTTAGAGCAGCATTTAGTTCTTCTTATCATACCAGGTCTGCTTCTCTACCAGTTTCTCATTTTCCTTCTACTACTAGTCCTATCAGTGTTTCTTCAGGAAGTGGGCATGGATCAATTACCGATAACTTTGTAAGGCCTTCCAGTTCATCTGTCTGTGGGTCCCCAAGCGATGGAGGTTTCATTTCCTCAGATGAATATGGTTCTAGCCCTGGAGACTTTAGGTACTTTCGTGTGAGAAGTAACACGCCGGATTCCTTGGGCAATACTCCACCAATCAGAGAAGAAAATTGTTTAAATGAATACATGTCCATGAACAAACAGCAAATGGATAATAGTTCAAGAGATGATTACCGGGAGGCTGACAAATGCTTTAGAAAAAGAACATACTCATTAACTAAGCCTGCTTCAGTACCAGGACAACAGAAAACAACCCAAACTGCTTTAGATGAAGATTCCTCAGGAAGCCATGGACGCCTGTCTTGTTCTGAATCACCAAGATTCAAAAATAACCCTGAACCTGAGTATGAGGAATCAATTCTTGATTCTGTATGTAATCAAAGCAAGAATAAAACCAGAGATGATGGGTACATGCCAATGATGCCAGGAGTTGCATCTTCTCTGGCAAGCAACAGTGACTACTTGCCCATGACTCCTAAAAGCATGTCTGTTCCAAAACAGATTAACAGTTCCTGGTTGTCCTCTCAGGCTGATTCTAAAGGATACATGATGATGTTTCCCCGAGGTGTCTCTTCGCCTATACGTAATCCCTTAACTGAATTTAATTCTAAATCTGGTCATGAAAAGTCAACAAATAATGAGTACATGGATATGTCTCCTGGAAATTCTGCTGCTCCGAAGCAACCCTGTGATCCAGATTATATGCATGCCAACATCGATTCCAAAAATTTTGGCTCATATTTCTCTCTCCCACGAAGCTTTAAGGCTCTAACAGGGGAACATGATGAATATGTTCCAATGTCATCACCTGGAAAATTATTGTATGTTGGATCTGAAAATGGGAAAAGCATCAGCAATGAAGTTCTGGCTAATGGCCTTTCCAGATCACCCCATCTGAAAAGTTCAGAAGAAGGCCTTGCTCAGAATAGGGTTACTAGGCCTACGAGACTTCCACTTGGTACTAGAGGTAGTAACACCATACCAAGAATGTACGATCGCACAATTCCACTTGAGCCATCTAGCCCTGGTGAATATATAAATATAGATTTTGGTGAAAAAGCAAGTAACACGCCATATTCTTTATCGGCAGAAGGCTCTCCATCATCTCTTGGTTCCAGTAGTGACCATAGGCAGTCGCCGCTTTCTGACTACATGAGTGTTGATCTGGATGTCCAGTCCCCCAAAGCTGCTAAAGAACTATCTAACTCTTTAACAGACATTTCAATTTATGCAAATTCAAGTAACCCTAGAAACCTGCCTGATGCTGATTATGCTAGACTTTCATTTGGTACGGCTTGTGTTAGCACAGCATGTGGTAGGATTGATGACTACACCGAGATGACCTTCAACATGGCAGCCACACCACCTGGACCATTTGCCACTGAAAGCAAAAACGGATTAAAGATTGATAGTCCTCCTTCTATAGTTAACCGACTGTGCATTGTTGACCAATATGCTAGTCACAGGGACTTCCCTGTCTCTAATCCTGATCCTCCTGTAGTACCTAAAGTCATTCGAGCTGATCCACAAGGAAGGAGGAGACACAGTTCTGAGACCTTTTCTTCTTCAGCCACTGTTACCACTTCTTCCTCTTTCTTTACTGACAGTAGTAAAAGGCACAGCTCTGCCTCTTTTGACAACGTGTGGTTGAAACCTGAGGAGCATATTTCAGATGGCCATGAAAGCAAGATGTCCAGAGATACTTCAACTGGATTTCAGAATGGCTTAAATTATATAGCTCTGAATTTACGGGAGAATTCACTAAACTGTGAGGAGAGCCCTAACACACCAAATTGCCACCTCCCAAATGGTACTCTAAATCTGGAAAGTGGAGTATATGTAAGCATAGATTTCAGCAGATCAGACAGTTTGAAGTGCAACTCCGCAAGGAAAGGTTTGTAATTTTGGCAGACACCTGCTATAATACTTGAATGCATGTAAAGTTTCAGTATATTATTTTGAATTACAACTTTATAAAATATTGTGTTACCTTAATTAACCCCTTTCGTTTCCCAAACCGTTTCCTTGGGTGGCATCACTATATCCCTATCCCCTAAACAGCCCTTCTCTGCTAGACTGCAACACCCATCACCCTCAGCCAAATTTTGTGGGTGTTCAGTTGCAGTCAAGGACAGACTGAAAAGTTCTGAGCAAAAACAACAACATAGTCCAAAGTGTTAAATCATTAGCACTAAATGTAACTCTGACATGGTATATTCTTTTTCGTTGATTTATCCTTATTAAGTTTGGTAATACAGTAGTCAGATTTACATATTTGGGTAGGCATAAATCATGCTTGCACTTGTAATTCCCAAGTTTGGGTCAAAAGTTTTACATCTTTCAATATAGTAGCAAAAAAGCAATAGCTGTACACATTCCCAGAAATCTTTGAACCGTCCGTTTTAAATCCTAATGTTTCAGGTGCCTGAAATTTATTTTCTAATTCATAGTTTTAGAGATCCCTTACAAAACAATCACGTTTTCTCAGGTCTTGGAGAAGAAATGCTCCAATTTCAGTACAGTTTCCCTCTGGTTTTTTTTCTTTTTCTGTGGCATGTCATGTTTAACAGGTTGTAGGCCAAAGTAAGATTTGTGGCGTCATTTGTTTTTATTGTTTTAACTTTAAACTATAGTTTTATAAAAGTAACTATTACAGTGAATTAAGTTGGATTCCCTTCCCCCAAAGATTTCTGGGAATAGTAGTTTTTGGAAGGGAAAGAAAAATAGAACACACCTCTGTGTTCTATTACATGATTCTAATTACTGTTTAAATTAAGGTCACTTAGCAACTAATGATTATTTGCATGTATTTTCGGTACATAGTATTTAAAAATACCAGAATGACAACTGAGTAATACATTACTATTATTTTTAACAAGAACTCTTTGACTGTCACTCCATGTACAGACATTATAAAAGTGTCCTAGAGTCCAAAATTTTGAACCATATGTTTTGTGTACACCTTACATTTTGGGGACAGTTTCTAAAATTGAGTCCGTTCTTGGAGCTCCCATCCTCTGTGATTATTAGTTATACTAGCTGAGAGTTGGGGAGAGGGATGAGGTGGTAGTTCAATGCTTCCTGAAGTCACCAGGTTGGGAAAGTGCTTCTATGAAAAAGATTACATAAAAGATGAGTCAATCTGTTAAGCAGGGCATTGGGATTTAGAAAAATATGCAGCTTCCCTTGGTGTTCTTTTCTCTTGTTTTGACTTTGGCTAGATTCAAAGCGTTTAAGTGTTCTCCCTAAGCTATTGAATTTCAGTCATGCGTGGAATGTCATCTTTTTGTAAATTAAGTGCATTCAGTTTCATTAGAATCAAAACTAGTGAGACCTTGTACTGCTTTGGAGCTGCTTTTAAGAAAAGCTCAGTTTATATCTGTAAAGTGTAATCGTACCTACCAGTATATACATATATGAAGTGAGAAATTGGCTTTCTGTATCTGACTGTAGCAATTTAAAACTACAGATTAAATTTTTAGTATGTTACTTACTATCTTATTGCCTATTTATACCTCAGTTGAAAATTTAAGAGAATGTTTGCATTTGCCTGTGCTTAATTTATATATTACTCCATGCTGAGGTTTACCATGGTAACTTTAATATGAAAGAGATGAAAAGTTTGGGAGTGATAATAGTTGCTGAATTTGGTAGATTTTAAGATTCTGACTGTTGTTTCTTTATTCAAAAGCCATTTGTGCACATGCAGTTTATGTGTAGGAGGGTTAGTGTGTTGTAGGCAGTTGCTACAATCCAGCCCAGAATTATGAGCACTTAAGTTTATTGACCTAGTACTCCTTATTTTCCATCTCTTCTATGATTAATTACCATATTTGAATAAAACCTATTCCCAGTGGTAAAAATGTGCTTTCCTACTTGGAAAGTAGTTGGGAGCCATTCAGGTCCTACAGAAGTAGAGTTTTCAAGTATCTCTCCTTAATAATTGTACCAAGTGGAACAATGAAATATAATAATGTCAGAGTAGGTGGATTACGTCTCTCTTGTTGCTATGTTCTGGCTTTATTTTTACAACCCCACAGGTTCAACAACAACTTTATTCTAGCATACTGTAGGAACCCAACTTTTGTGGCTACTTGTACTTTGTTTTGTTGTGTGAACTTTGAAACAAGAATAAAGTGAATAAGCAATGACTAAATTAACCATGGCTCAGTACATACTGTGAATACAGCCTTTTTCATTTCATCTGTGAGCAAAGAAAGCATGAACATCATTACATGCCTATTCAAACTTGTTTAGGCTACTTCAAGGCTGTGTCTGGGACATGTTTGTCTCTAGATGTTGTAGTCTTATTAACAATCTAACATCAGAGGTGTTTTCAGTATTCTGTGATTAAGAGCTAATCATAAAGGTGCAGTTTATGTTTATGGTGCAGGCTGAATTGCTCATTTACTTTAAGCATCTCCACTCAAATTTTGTAACATGGTTTACATGCAAAATACAACAAATTTCCTAGAAGTATGAATTATGGTGCAAGGAATCTTGATTCTTTTATTCCAAGGCATCATACTTTATTACTTATATGGGAAGTCTGAATACAAACATTTCTGCTTAAAACTGTAAAGCAAAATGTGAGTTTCAGGTAACTTGTTGAATACACCTATTTTTCTCAGCATGTTTCACATCTGGCTTAATAATATATACATCTTTTGCTTAAAAAAGATTATTGCTTTAACATAATATTGCATATTGTTTCTGGAAATAGAGCTTGAAAGTGTTTGTTCTTCAGGATTACGGTATATACTAATTAACAAAAAGTTAATGAACTCTGAAAAGTTTTGTTGTGAGAAGCAAGACTCATCTGCCAGAAATTGTGCTGCACTGAAGTTACCCTTTTTCCTGGGATCCAAACAAAATATTGCTAGCAGTTATTCTATTACTATGCCCCTCCTCCATGCTTTTTATGAATAGGAAGAGTTGATTCCTCTTCCCAAACAACTGGAAACTAGGGAAGCAGAACATTATAATGTGATGAATTGAAGGTGACATCGTGTGAGCAGGAGTAAACATTAGACTGAAGTGAATTGTAACAAAACACCAGTCATTTCTTCTCACAGAAAAGTTAATTCAGGCTGTGGCAGTTTGTAGCAAAGGAGTGGAAACAGCAGTATCCAATTCAACTCTACTGTTTATTCTCCCAAGCTTGTATTTGAAGCTTCTTTTGGCAAGTGGTTTTAGGAAGAAATGTCAAGCAAAAAGTCAAGAACCTTTCCCCAATCTTTTATTTCTTCTTCCAGAATGCTTTCCCCCCACTAAAGCCAGTTTGCTTTAATACAAGCAGCTCCTGGAGTTTACTGCATTAAGTCGGAGCTAAAATGACCTGGTTTTATTTTCACATAGTGTACATTTTTTTAAAAAAACAGTAACTCCTCAATTGTATTTGGCTTAAGCAATTGGAAAACAGTTTACACCTCCCTCCCCTCAAAAATAATTAAAAATATAGTACCTGATCAAGAGACTTAAAATGGAAGTAATTTGTACAAAAGAAAAATTTAATACAGATTTTGTTACATTTCAAAATAAATATCAAAACATTGAAAATTTTTGGGAGAAAGAATACTGGCTAATAGTAATAATAATACACTTTTCAGATGTTTTATAGCATTGGAGTTCCAAATTCTGGCACAATTGTTTACATATGATACACATCTGAATTTGGTAAATTGTGGTAAAATTGGTAAATTTGGTAAAATCTTCTAAAGTGCAAGGAAAGCTTTTCACATACAAGTAGTCCTCGACTTATAATCACAATTGAGCCCCAAATTTCTGTTGCTAAGTGAGATATTTGTTGTGAGTTTTGCCCCATTTTACAACTTTTCTTATCATAGTTATTGAGTGGATCACTGCAGTTGTTAAATTGGTAACATAATTGTTAAGTGAATCTGGCTACCCCATTGCGTTTGCTTGTCAGAAGGTCGCCAAGGATGATCACATGACCCCAGGATATTACAACCATCATAAATACAAACCAGTTGTCAACTGTCTGAATTTTGGGGATGCTGCAGTGGTCATAAATACGAAAAATGGTCATAAGTCACTTTTTTCAGTGCTGTTGTAACTTTTGAGTCATCACTAAACAAACTTGCAAGTTGAGGACTACTTGTAGAAGAAACTCTCTATTGGAGGGCAATTTAGATTGTAATAAGAATGACAGAACAAAGCAAGTACTGTTGACTCTAGTTACCTTGCTTATAAAAATTACATTGATTGTAATCATGAAAAGAACTCTCTTCTACTCTTGACATTGTCATGTTTATTTGACCTGAGGAAATTCCATTCCAAAGCACCATCTGTAATAGAAATATTAGCATGGTATTTCACAGCCTGTACTCATATAGCATGCTAAATCTCTAGTTGGTTACAGGGCTGCACCTGCCATCTACTCCCTTCAGATACTTACCTGGGGCTATGTGTGTCATGCAGCCCTACACAGCCAATTATATATTACCGAAATAATCAGTTTTTCTAATCATGGCTTGTTTAGCAAATCATGGTTTAATATGGTCTGAAATATGTATATGCAGCCTGCTCTTACATGCTCAGTTTAGTAATACAATTTCTGTATTCTCAGTTCCTATCAGTTCCATACCCAAAGCATTTTTTAAAAGCTTTTTAACATCAGAAGTGCAAATCATGGTTTAATTTTCTTTGAAGTTCTGATTTTTTTGTTTCAAATCATTCAGTTTAGATACTGAACAAATGACAGACTGGAAAATACTTTGTTAAACTGAATGTATAAAAATAAGATTTTTTGCTTCCATGCATGTTGTTCACTCCCAGTCTTCTAAACTTGAGAAGGTGACATATGGATATTTGACATCATGTGCCTAAAAGATGCAAATAATTATCTTACCTGAAACCTGAAAATCATTTTATTTGGGGGGAAAAGCAAAAAAAAGGTTAAACTAACATTTTGGTTGAAAAGTTGCATGTATGGTACATTGAAAGGAAAAGTGTAATTGTTGAAATCTTGGCTTATATTTCTGTTGAAATTACTAAAACAGCATTACTTAATTAACATTCTGTTTGGTAAACACACATCGTATCTTGTAATAGTTTAATGAAAGTATTTTAGTTTTAGCATTCTTTAAGCATGTTTTTGTCATCCTAATTTATTGATTGTTCAGTGTGCAAGACTGTCTTAACACACATACCAGAATCTGATCAATGTTGGAAGATGTAATAGCATAGACCTGTGATGGCGAACCTATGGCACACATGCCACCTGTGGCACATGGGGCCATATCTGTGGGCACGCGAGCATTGCCCTAGCTCAACTCCAGCACATATGCACACTCTGGCCAGCTGATTTTTGGGCCTTCCAGGCCCACCAGAAGTTGGGAAAAGGCCGTTTCCAGCCTCTGGGGGGTGGGGAAGGCTGTTTTTGCCCTCCCCAGGCTCCTAGAAAGCCTCTGGAGCCTGGGGAGGGCAAAAAACAGACCTACCATGCCCACTGTGCCATTGCACGCTAAAAGCTGGGGGAGCGCAGGAGGGGTCATATGCACATGTGTGGGGGGGGAAGGGCACATTGAATTATGGGTGTGGGCACAGGTGTGCGTGACCCCCCACACTCCCCCCTTTTTTGGCACATGACGGCAAAAAGGTTAGCCATCTCTGGCATAGACCATTTGCTTTGAATTTATATGATTAGAGATTTTCCTATATAAGAATAGCAAACAAAAATCTCTCTAAATTGTTAAGAAAATAAAATGTCCAAGCTTCACAGTTGAAACTGCATTTTTGTATACTTCTTAAAGTAACTGGCACTTCAGTGCAGTCATAAATGAGCATGAATTTGGAATTTAAGATTCTACCTGAAGGTGACAAAAGCACTTAACAGTTCTGAATAATTGCAAGAGTTTGAGAAATCTGCATGAGCAAAAGTGAACAAAAAAGTGACACGTGGCTGCAGTAGTATTGGAATGATGTGTTCTCTTTCAAATATTGTGTAGGCAGAAGTGTCTTACTCTGAAGTATTGTTAACATACCTCCCTGAATTTTGGAAGGCAAATGGGAAGAAAAAGTATAAAGTTTAGCAGCTGGTGGATTATCCAATATTGGAATCATAGCATGCATTACTTATTTTTTAAGATTTAGTATCCAGGATCTGGTTTGTTCCCAAATGCATAGTTTGCTCACATTTGGGACACAAGCCAGGTCTGGTTTCGAAGCTGAAAGTTTCTAAGAGGTCTAGGGGGAGAAATGTGAGATTAAAATATGGAGATTTTTGTTTACAGTACATAATACAAAAAGGTTTTGGTTAAAAGTGAGGAAATATCTTTTAAAAACTGCACAATCTTACTATGTGGAAAGGGTTGGGGGGGGAGGAGAAGAGAAGGAGGAGAAATCCTCACCACTGTTTGTCCTAAAGTTATGACTCATCCATAAACTGTTTGTATGACCCAGAGAGCTGCTTGCTCGGCCCACCCTGCAAATTGCTGTTTGTTTTGTTTTTTAAACTTGGGTCACATGTAATTGTATTAGGCATCTGAAAGGCAGCCTAATGATTACCTTGGTACTGTACATGTCGAAACAGAAACTTTCTGAGGTGAATTGGCTAAATTGAAGAAGGCAAAACATGAAATCATGCCACAACTATTGGAATGGCCATCTTTCCTTCCATGGGCTGGGCGCCTCCTGCTGTTTTGTGATAAGGATTTTTCAACAACTGAAACTAACTAAATGCTGAAAGAAACATCACTCAGTTTTCTGCCTATTAGACCACTGTTGAACATACAGGGACTGTTTCTGAATAGAAGCAGTGCTTCAAATAGATCAAATACCTGTTTGCATGGCCTCCCATCCTTATATCTGATAGACAGATATGGGTAGTGACATAATAAAACCTCTAAACTGAAAGTAGAAGTTTTATGAATGGATATGGGGGGAAGGGGTGCTATCAATTATCAGAGAGATGGATTTCCAGAACAAAAGGACTTTCCCTTGGGCCCAATTTCTCTTCTATATGACCACCCAAACCATATTAAACAAACAAATTAAGACTCCTTTTAGGGTTTCAGTGAGAGAGGCATCCCACTGTTGCTTCTGTTGTCTACCCATGTGGAGGAAGGTTTCCAGTTTGATATTTTTCCCTTTGCAAATCAGATTATCCTTTCTTATACTGTCCCTCCTCCCAGGTTACAACCCTAACCCTGCCCCTGACGTGCTTAGTTTTTTGTTTTTTTGTTTTTTGCATGTAGGAAGTGTTTGATCTTTGGTAACATTCAGATATGATCCTAATTTGCTAATACAGTTATTCAACAGGATATTTGTTAACATGTGGTTCAGTCTTTGAGGCAAGAAAGAATGTGGGTACATAGAGAGCCTGTTGTTAGGGGAGGACCAAATCCAGAGGGAGGAATTTTGTAATCATACTGAACTTACACAGTGTGATCGTTGATTGGTTTAAATACATTCAGTAAGTGGCTTTAGTATGCATAAGTGAAGGGGAGAGCTACTGGTATTTTGCAGTGTCTGGAAGAGAGATAATGGCTGGCGTAATTCTAAAAACTCAAAATTCTCACTTTTCTGCTTTTGGAAGTGGAGTTGTTGTTTGGGTTTCATTTTTCTCTTCTTTCCAGTAAATAATCTTCGGTGGGTGGGTGTGTCACTTACCTCAGATCCCCAATTCCCATAAATAACAAAGTTTAGGATGGTGGGCTATATACATTCATACAAGCCTCTCCTCTTTTGGATTGTCTGAAGTATAAAAATATGTTAGTTGCTGCTGCTTTCATAAAGAATTAAGGGTAAAAATCTTTATGCTGTTAACATTTTTGTCCAGTAGTTCCAAAGAAAAATTCGTGAGGAGTTTGAATAAACAGCTGGATGATAAAACTCTTGCTCATCCTAAAGTAGGCAGAACTTTGGCATTAGTATCAAAAAGTAAGAATAAAGTAAAATTACGGATTCTTTTTGTGTCTGATTCCTTCAGTTGTAATTTTGTTTCACTATTTTAAATCAAGTAGGTATCAAGAAAATCATGTTGTATTAGGTATTCACCTGAATGTTAAATTACTTGTTGGGTAAATGTAATGACACTTCCACAATGTTAATGTGGAAATTTAAAGTCCCAGGGCACTTTATCTTCTTCATTTGCTATTGTTTTGTCTATTTTGTGGTCCCACCAGTTCTTACTTGCAAGCAAATGGTATTTCTTGCAGATATTCCAATGCATCATTGTTGCCACTTTGTTGTTTATAGTCCATCTGTGTGATTTTCTTGCAAGTAGGTGGTCACTATTTCTTCAGCTTCTTTGCAGAGATGGCATTGCTGTCTTTTGCTATCAATTCTGGCTTTGCATGCATTTGTTCTTATTACTATTACTTTGCTTTTCACAATTAAAAGGACAAATTAAAGTAATAGATTCTCCATTTTAATCCATTTTGTGAGATTATTTCAAGATGAAGTGTTAATTCTGGGGAAAATATTGGGTATCAAAAGAATCTTGATTTATAATCTTGCTTGCTTACTTTGCTACAAGGGATAGTTGGGACAAGCCCCACTTACCTCCAGTGGAGAGCCTAATCCTATTCCTGGGTATAAATTGTGTAGCAAATAACAGCATTTGGGAAACCTTAGGCTTGTGAACAGAGTTTGCTTGCTTGAAGGATACCATGTTCCACCCGGGTGGTAGATTACTTTGCATACTAAGTCGTTGTGCAACAATTCGCTAGAAAAAATGGACAAGTTCTTTCCCCCTCTGTTGGTGTTTCTTATCTTTTGTAATATTGTGAAAAACCATCCAACTTTTAGAAAAGCTGCTGTGTGCAAACAGCTTACAAGTGACCTGCGTGTCCTTTGGTTTATTTTAAAAGTTTAAATTTATTAAACTAATGGATCACTTTATTTATCTTAGTGTAAAGTACTCTGAGCCATCTGAATTTCTTCCGTATTAAGTGGTGAAATGAAATCTAAAAAAAAAACTTTAGAGAACTCCTTTTCATGACATCATTCCTAGTTAATACCAAATTACAATAAGTGTATTTGTAGTTCCTTTAGAACAGTGTCAAAAATATTGTTACATCTGTAATATATTACCAAGGAAAGGATCATGGAATGCCTTTTGTGGAGCAGAACTTTATATGTTTAGAAAACCTATGATCTATTGCTTCATGCTTTGTAAATATTTACTTATCTAAAGAGAGAGAAACAGATTGACCACGGGCAGGTAAAAAGGCAGTGGGAGCGGGAGTGACTTTCAATTTCCTGCTGGCTTCCCCATTGACTCTGCTTGTGTGACCATCGAGAATCATAATCACGTGAACATAGCTGACTGTGGTGGTGCTGCAGCAGCCACAAGTTTACAAAAAGAACTGGCCTGAAGATTTTTGAAATTTCAATTCCACTGGAGTAAGGAGTCCTGGATTTGGGGCACATTTGCGGTAGTTCAATTTAAAAAATGTTGCTCTATGATGCACCATTTTGGCTAAATGAAGGTTACAAACCAACAACATAGAGAATTTTAATAGGATATTGAGCCGCGGTGGTGCAGTGGTTAGAGTGCAGTACTGCAGGCTACTTCTCCTGCCTGCCGGCTGCCTGCAATTTGACAGTTCAAATCTCACCAGGCTCAAGGTTGACTCAGCCTTCCATCCTTCTGAAGTGGGTAAAGTGAGGACCCAGATTGTTGGGGGCAATGTGCTGACTCTGTAAACTGCTTAGAGAGGGCACTTATAAAGCACTGTAAAGTGGTATATAAGTCTAAGTGCTATTGCTATATAGATTCTAAGGTATATGATAAGATCCCAGTTGATTGGACATCATTCTAGTAAAATATATATCACGCCACATAAGTATCCATATACTCTTATTATCATCATTTACATACTTTGGGCTGCCTTAAAGGAAACAAATGCAGGACATCTCCTGTTAAACTGAGATTGTACAGATTACATGTAGAAATTCAGAAAAATGTGGCCAACTTGCACAATAGTTTTGAAGAACAGGGTATGGACTGGCTTCAGTGGAATTTTTAATAAGAGTTTCATAGCCATAAATTGTCCTTGAAAGTATATGAATGTGCGAACCAGAATTTTAGTTTGAATTTCCATCGAAACAATGCAAAAGAAGCGTCTTTCCCCTCCCATTTCAGTTGCACTAAAATATTTTTGTTCTTTTCCTAGACTGATGGCATTGCCATGGAAACCATTGTGAGAAGAGCAGGCTTTCCAGCTGGTATCTCCATAATTGTGTGGTGCTTTTGGAAGCAGAGCCCATCTCCAGCCAACTCTGTTCACTTCCACCAGCACAGACGCGGACATGCATCATTGGAATGAGATTTCATTGAGGGGTGGTTGAGTCTACAGTCGCGCTAATCCAAATGAACTTCTGTCATGGATGAGTTTGGATGAAACAGGTTTTTTTTCTCTCTCTCCCCACCCTGCTCCCTGGCTCTCCTAGCACCATCTGTGAGACGCTACGAATGCTCGAGTGGAAAAACGATAACTTCCTGCACTACTTCTACATCTCCTGCAGCCATTTTTTTGTTTCGAGAAGTCGCAGTATCAGAGAAGCTTCCTACCATGGGTTTGCTTTTCTTGTACTTGAAGTGAAACAATTTATCATTGGCTTAGAATTATTATTATTATTATTATTTTTGGTGATTAAAAACCTATTTTGAGAGGATGGGGAACACATGTCAAGGCGATAATCCTAAGCAAACTTATTTGTAACTCATTGAAATCAGTAGATCATAGTTCCAGAGCTAGAGGCCTGCAGCTAGTCTTTTGGATAGTAAAATTCCAACACACACATGCACACAACACTCCCAGTTCCCCTTAGCTAAAACAATAGAGTCTGGGAGAACGCTGTTTCCATTGCCTGCCTGTTCTTGCATGCGCCATAGAGATGCTCTTGTTTACCTTATTCCCTGCCTCCTCTAGAGAAGCTACCACCTCTCTTCTTCCCACCTTGGCAAAATAGTCCTTTCTCAATTGTTCCCCTAGTGGCCCCTTGGAAAGTGACCACTGATGGCTGCAATTGCTGGAAAGCAGGTGGACTAACTGCCAGTTGGTGGGTGGGATAACCTAGCATGGTTCCTCTTTTCTTCTGCAAGAGGTTGAGACAAGCAGAGGTGACAGTCTGGTACTCGGTTACAAGGGAGGAAGCGTCCGTGAATTTATTGGTACTTAAAGGCCAGCATGCATAGAATGGGGCTGTGAATGAACAGTCCTCTCTCATGCTGATTGATCCCCACTAGGTGATGGTGAGATTTCACAGCCACAAAGAGCAATTTGCTATAAACAAGAGAAGTGGTACTCTCTTTTTTTGTTTGTTTAATTTCACTTTACGGTACAATAAATTTATGAGTCCTATATCTTTTTTAAAAAAATAAATCTATGTCCTCTTAAATTTAAGAGTGTTCTGAGAATATCTGGAATGTAAAAAATAGAACTGAAGAATTGGTTGTATCTTGATTATAGTTAAAGCATTTTCTTATGTCCCTGTATAGTTACTTCTATGACTTTTAAATTTTGGATAAATGGGGAGTTGATTTTTTTATAAGCTGAAATGGGAAAAAAAATGCAAACTTTGCAATTGTATATTACCCTTGCGTTACGATGTTAATGTGCTGTAGAGCTTTTATAGAGAGAATCCCTTTGATAAAAGATCCCTTTTATTTGGAGCCATTCTTTTATTTTCCCCTAAAGTTAGCAAAAATGTAACTAATAACTTTATTATTATTATTAATAATATTATTATGCCTAATATGGGGAAAAGAAGACCTTTCTTACTAGGGGTGTTGTTTAAAATTGGAAATTCAAAATTATAGCGAAAGCTAGGTACATCAATCCTAGGCTTCTGTCCTTAGAGAACGTGACGCTAGGGTCGGTACATTGAGTGTGCATTAATAATTAGAAGCACTGATATTTGAAGGAGTTGAAAGCAGGACACAGATCCTCAGGTGCCACATGGCTGATATTCCTTTACCTTGAATATTGTACAAATATGAAGTGCTGCCTCATGTTTTGACATCTGATCTTTTGTAAAGCAAAGTAGATCCTTTTCAGTTTTGATGTCCATCACCATGTACTGGAATCTTTTTTGGTTCGATTTAACGTGCTTGTCACTTAACGGTCTAGGGAACTTTTGCCAAATATAGCCGATACCGATGAATTTATGTGGAGTGCTGTGATCAGAAAGGAAAAAAAAATGTTGCAGAGTTTAAAAGCACAGATAAGTTTTTGAATCTATTAAAGCAGGATTTTCAAGAGTAAAGTTAAGCCAGGTTCTTTTGGTTAGGATTCTTTAAATTGGCAATACAATAGGCTAGCCCTCACCAAAGGAGCATCCCAACCAATTTGTTTAGTTTGCCTATCCCAGAATCCCCAGCCATGCTAGCAGGAATTCTGGGAGTCTGAACATCTCTGAAAGGGTACCAATTTGGAAGAGGCTGCAGAAGGTACTTTTTACATCTTTTAGTTGAATAAATAAAATTGGGGGTGACAGTTCAAAAAGATGAATTGTGAAAAAAGTTTGATGAAAGCCACATTCGCTACATATGAATTCCCGAGGCGGCCATAGAGCACTGATTTTACAAATGCTGAATCAATGGGTAACCTCACAACTACTGGTACAAAGATTAACAGGTACAGCATAATAAAATATGCAATCTTTCTTGTCTTAGTTTACAGCAACTAACTTATTCAGTATTGTGCTGGAGGACCATCTCCCAAACATATCACTCTGTGTGGGCCACCTTCCAGCCACCCGTTTGATGCTGCTGTAGAGTACAGAGAAACCAACAATGGAACAATGTTTGTCCTGTAAATTTTAATTTGATATTGGACAGTTGTCTGTACAAACTAAAAACTTATATGGTTGAAATTGTTCATTATATTTGCTATTTCTGCTTCACTGATCTGTTTAAAGGTTTGAGCTGATTGATCTGGCTGTGTCTTCCATTGTAAATATTGTTACATTGTTTTTCATGGTAAAATGCAGCACATTTGCAATTTTGGGAGACTAGCTTGAAGCTCTGTATAGTGTTTATATTTATCTGAATTGGCTTTCCATAGAGCTACTTGCAGTAAATGTGTTCATGTAGCGAGTGGTTGAGTGATTCTTTAGACTCCTGACTTCAAGAGCGACATGCGCCCATGTTCAGTTCATATTAAGAGTAGATTTAAATCTTTAAAATGCTTCACGTGTACCTCTTCAGTTAAACACTTCTGTGGGTTGTTTGGAATGCCCCAAGGATACTATTTTTTATTATTCATTTAAAACTGTAACAAGCATGAGCCCAAGTCTGATTTAACTGAAAATATGATTTAAGGCACTTTTTAATGTATTATAGTTTAACTCCTGTGTATCTTCTTTTTTCTTTAAAGCAGATGTGTCCAGCCTTGGCTATTTAAAGACCTGTGGACTTTAGCTCCCAGAATTCCCCAGCCAGCATGGCTGACTGGGAATTCTGAGGATCAAAGTCCAGAAGTCTTAAAGTTTCCAACGTTGGACATCTCTGCTTTAAATGGAGCATGGAGAAAACTTTTTTAAAGCAAGGGGTCTCGTTGTAAATCATTCACAGCCATTCGCTTCCTTCACAGAAAATGCCTTTCCAGATGCCTAAAATAATATATGAGCCAGAGGTCATGAGTGGCTTGTGATCAATTGTATCACAGTTCTGAATTTCAGGAAATGCCACGTTGTCCAAAATCCTCCCTTCCCAAGTTTCATTGCTCCAACAAGATCATCCCAGGCCTAAAGAAAACTGGTTCAAAGGAACATCTGAATTAAAATGGATGCAAGGGAAACACTTATTTTGGGCTGTACTACCACTAATGAAATAATAGCCTATAATCAATCAATCAGTAGGAGTTGTCCGATACCTGAAAACGGTGTAAGAACTTTCACCATTTTAGCTGGATGATTCAAGCTTTCCATACAGTTTTCATTACTAGGACTATACATTTGATAGACGCCACGAGCCTCATGTCCCCAGAGAATTAAAACAATTTAAACTCTCTTAATCATTGTTAATGTTCTTCAACCGTCTTCTCCAAGGTAGTTCTGGCTACGGCCAAATAGGAACCATGGTTTAACCAATTCAGGAGGTGCCACCTTCTGAGAAAAGCTGGCTTATGTATGTTCTTTTACCTTACAAGTTAATGATTGGAACTGGAGAAAAGCCTTATGGAACGAAGAATGGAAATCTGGAGACAATGTTAACTCTGCAATTTGGAAAAACTTTGAGCACCTTTTTGAATAATACAACTCAACCTTTGAAGAGATCCTCCTCTATCTGTGTTTCTGAAAATGCCTGCAGCTATTTGTGACTTCAGCTCTGATCCTTGGGTTTATGTGTTGGGATTGGGGGGGGGAAGAGATACTGTAAGTGTTATTGTGACATTCTCCCCAAGTCCTATAATACTTCCTGGAGCTCTTACAGAACTCCCCCCCCCAAGACAATGGCGTAATCACTGGGACAAACACGATTTTCTCTTTCCCTGTTCCTTTAGTTCTGCTGGACTAAACTTAGCAGGTTTAAGGGTGTTTAAGAATCTCTTAAGACCTCTGATGCCGGAAGATTGATCCGGACGTATTAAGTGCTCATCATGATACCTTGCCTTAATCTTGCCGTTGTGGTAAAGTCAGCCCTGCAGATTGAAAGCTGCAAACCAAACCAAATGTGTGCCTTACCTGACTTGGCATACAGTTGAACCCAGATGAAGACAAAGCTGATTCTTTTCTTCCTGGAATAAATTTAATTGATAAAGGAGACTATTTGTAGCTCATGGTTGAAATGAGGGGTACTTGGTGCTTTCTGAGTTTGATTGTTTTCTTGAAGACATTTCATTACCCAAACTAGGTAACAACACAGGAAGAAAACAGCCAAGTTCAGAGAGCATCAAGGACTCTTCATATATTTAATCAAATACACCCTCTGTATTTAACCCAGTTTTTTTAGAGCCACTAGAAATTATTTTCCACCCTCCAAGTCTTGAATTTGAGACATTTTCACTCCCAACCTATGCTGAAAAGGCAGAACCAATCTACACTTCCTTAATTGTTTAGAAAAAAAGTAGAGATCGCAAAACCGAAGCATTTTGTTTTTTGTCTTTCCTTTGGCAGAATCCTATCCTGGACAGAAAGTGTCACAGAAGTGATTAGTAAACTTTTCCCATGAGACCTAGGGTATTAAACAAACACAGCAATTCATATTCTGTGTGTTTGCATGTCATTCAATACAGTTAGCTTTTTTTTTTTGATTTTATTTATATGCCGCCCTTCTCCAGAGACTCAGGGCGGCTTACAATGCATTAAGCAATAGC
>JANHZT010003284.1:130151-141017 GCA_032468215.1 Stegonotus admiraltiensis | reverse complement strand
CTTGATGGCTGTTCACCGCCCTGAGTCCTTCGGGAGAAGGGCGGTATATAAATTCAATCAATCAATCAATCAATCAATCAATCAACATTAAATTTAAATCACCTTGCCATTTTTTAAAAAATATATAAACATTCTAGAAATATGGAGATCCTAGCTCCAGTCTCATGTTTTGCTTGCTTATCTTAATAGCAGCAGAAGGAAGAAAACAAGGATGCAATCAAGCAGGGAGTTATTTGGTGTTTTAATTAAAATGAAGCAGCTGTGCTTTTCCCTCATCCTTCATTCAACTTTCAAAACAAACCTTCTATTTTCCTCATGGACAGAACTTATTCTGCCCACTTGCTGCAATTTCTGAGGGATGCATTAGGTGATGAAATGTGATCTTTTAATGGAAGGACCATTAAATCCAGTGCCTAAAATTAGCCAGCTATATTACTGCAGTATTTTAAGCATTAAAAGAACTTATACTACTCTAGTTTGGCTATGGAAAGGATACCACCTACCCAATTTAAATAAGCAAAGCATTTTTTACTATGAAAAAGCAAAAAGTTGTGGTTTGATGTTAATGCTTTATTTTACTGCAACAAAGGGAGTCAGAAGGCAACACTTTTTTATCTTTTTCCCAGCCCTTCCTCCTCACTGCCTCCCTATTTACTTTTGTATTTTGTATCTTATCTTATAAAATGTTATTAAAAAAAGCAAAGTGTTTTTTAAAATCATGTTCTGTGCTGTTTGCTGGTTGAACATTTATTTTTATTTATCGTGCAATTTACATCTCACCTTTATTTTGTACTCAAGGTGATAATGCCTCCTATTTTTGCTGTAACAACTTCCTTATGAGTTGGGTTAAGCTCAGAGAGAATGACTGGCCGAAAGTCACTCAACTGACTTCCCTGCCTAAAGGAGGACTAGAACTCATGGTCTCCCACTTTCTAGATCAGCGCCTTAACCAGTACACTAAGCTGGTACTACTTGTGTTGTAAGTTCCTTTTATTGGAATTGTTAGAAAGACATTCTCTGAATAAGTGTACTTATAATTTCTCCTATGGAAAACCCTTTTCATGCAGAACAAATACAGTCCCATGTATGTTTCCAGAAAATCTCAGGGAAGGAAACTCTATTTATTATAAAAAAAAATCAAATACTAAAATGACATTTTTGAAGAGTTTCTTTCTGGATTTGCTAGTCTTCAGAGAGGGCAAGACATTTGCATCTCCTCTTACCATCAAAATACATTTTGTTTAGTGAAACAGAAATAGTGGTTCTATGGTTTCTACTTGGCCACATACTTTTAAGCATTTATTTTTTATAATCAAAAAGGCTAAAAAAATTTAACAACAATAATAAAGCAGTAATATTCTTATCTGAATCCTGGGCTGGTACCAAACTCTACCCTTCTTTATGTGCATTAAATCTGCAACATACAGCAGCATTAAACATGTAAGTAAAACAATCTCACCCTCTCAGGTAGTTCCAGGCACTTTCATTATGAGGTACCAGCTTGATCATTTCTAGGGTATACCTGAAAAGGAAAAACAAACTGGATAAGGAAACTATGGAATAACCATACATATGTCAAGGTAGCAAAAATCCTGAATGGCAGACACAGACACATCAAGCTATTGAGTGAAACACTGATTTTGTTTATGGATATTAGACACAAAATATTCTAAGTTTAGAACAGAAATCCAGAGGATTTTGCACATGCTTCAGGGAGTCTGTCATCTTGTGGTTACCTTAAAATGTTCTCCAATTTATGGAGATTTGAAGGCTGCTTTAGCCAATAGTAGGCACAATTCCTTCCCTACTGTCTTTGGTTGGACATAGTTTAATATTTTTGAAACAATATATGGATAATTTTAACCCAAATAGTACTCAGCATGGATTACTGTATTATTAAATCGCAAAAGAAAAAAGGGCTTATTTTAAATTCACCTAGTTCCTTATGATGGAAATGATCTAAGGTTTATTCCATTAATGCAATAATCCATAGGGCTATTCTGTTCCATACTTTGGACAATTTTTGTTTTAGAGTTACTCCTAATGATACTTTTACAAATGAAACCATTTCCTATATAGATAAAGGAGAGAGAAACCATACATCAAGTAGATTTATATCACAAGGTACATAATGCCCGAAGTATTTCCAATTTTTTAAACAAAAAGAAGTTAAGTCATTTTTACCATATGAAGTTTACGTTGCAAATTCCAGGTTCTCCATCATACCACGCCATCTTCCCAGGTTTTTTTTCCCATTTCTTTCCAATTCCATGAGCTTAATTGACCTCTTTTAGGAGTACTTTCCAGAACGACAGGGATTTTCTTACAATACATTTTGTAGTTCTACAATTTTGGATTTTCTCTCTTTTAGGATGTGGCTATATCAAGTTGTAATTGGAAAACTGGCCATAACCCCAAACTACAGTACACAATGCTTAAGTTAGCAAAAGGATTCTAAAAGTCCACTGGGGACATGTGTGCAAAATTATCCATAAAATACACTGCATGTATACTTGTACACCCTTGTATTCATTCACGGCACAAGATAAAACCAACTAAAATGTTACATACTGAATTTCTCTCTCTAGAACAGCAGGATCATTGTAACCAGATGTGTTTGAAATCACAAAGTATCTTTGGTTCCAGGCGGAATTATTTCTGACATCATCTTTCAAAAGTTGCTCAACATATTCCAATTCATCATCCCACAGCTTAAATTCCTAAAATATAAAATTGAAGGAAACACAAAGACTGCATCAGGAAAATTATCTCATTTCCATTAGTTCTAACCTTAACTGATACAATTATAGATTTAAGAGTTAGTGAACATGCATTCTCACATAATTCTAGCAATTACAGAAACGACTATCTTGGTACCATATCTGAGATGTGAAAACCAAATAAACCACACACTAAATGTCAGATAGTTATTATATGCCTTGTATACCATTTATAAGGGAAAGTATTACAAATGTGAACTAACAACCTGATCTGTCTGAAGCACATTAATGCAATTATCAAAACATACAAAATCACTTCCCCGACATGTGTTATAAATGACATAATGGGATTCAGACAGCATCCATAGACATCCCTTCACTTTCTCAGCAGATAAATGAACAACTGCCGTTTGTTCCTTTTGGGGGGGAAAATAAAGCAAAACAAAAACTTCAACTTTTCCTTTCATACATTTCCTGCTCAGATTAACAATGAGCAATTGTTAATAACAGCCAAATACCTGAATGACCCACTGTCTATGTTGCCAAGCATGGTAATTCTTGGCATCCTGGTTAAGAATGTTTGCAATAAATTCGAGTTCTTGTGATGGGTCCTTCATCCACTCTACCAAAACTCGCCGGTGGTGCCTAAAAAAATCAAGAATGTTAAATAATAGTAGTCAGCGCGTGTTTTGTAATTGCAATCTGGTTGCTTGGCATACTTACTGTTCATATTTACAGCCATTTTCCAAGCACGTCAACCACGCAAACACCATTTGCAGTCTTCTCTGCTAGCTTCCCCAGAAAGTCAATGGCAAAGCCAGCAGAGAAAGTTGCAAGCTGCTACCACCTGCCAAGAAGACTCCCTCTCGTCTCTAGGAGCTGGCTGAAAGAACTCCCTGCCAAGCTCCATGCAAGAAGGCACAAAGGATTTCAGTTCCACGCAAGCAGGCACAGAGCTGAAATCCTTTGGCAGGGAGCTCTTTCAGCCAGTCCCTAGAGATGAGAAGAAGCCAAAATTCAAGCAGGATTTTCAGCCCTGAATGGAGAGGTAGCATGATAACATAAGGAGAACCTGGGGCCTCGGGGATGGGGGAGACCCTGGGAGGCCTGGCACAGGTTGCATGATTGTCTTCTTGCTTGGATTTCAGCAGGGAAGACTTTCAACTTCTGAACAGAAAGGCACTTGTGCAGCCTGTGTCAGCCCTCCCAGGGTCTCTACCCTCACTCTGAGGCACCCCATGCTCCTTACTTTGGACTGTATCCCTTTAAAAACCCTCAAATCCCTTAACAATCACAACTGGGAGTGGCAAGATTGTTGTCATTGAACAAAGCGTAACATCTTGTTTGACCAACCACTTTGCTCAATAACTGGGATTCTAGACCCAAATAAAGTAGGATTACCTGTAATCTCTTACTTATGGGAATGCTCCTGCCAGAAAAACAGCTAGGAGACAGATTTGCATGAGATGCTGAGCCTGATTATGTTAAAGCTTAAATAGGATTTGTACATTAGTATAGGGTTTTTTTATTCTTTTCTCTCAGGATTCCTTCTCACTTTTAAAATATTTTGTTTGTATGAGTTATATTTTATACTGATTCTCATAGTTGAGTGATGGGATTTTAATATTGTCTTATTTTTCAGCACAGGCTGGAAAACCAATTTGATTTTGCATCCCCCTAGGAGGATCCTGGGAGTCTAGGACCACACTTTGAGAAATGCTGTATTTGTGGGTTAGACAAACTCACTTTATTTCAATGGTTTATGGCCAAGTGTTCTGTGCCAACCCTGGAAATGATTTTATTCACTAATCAGGTTAACTGAATTGTGTGAATAAAGGGATTGTTAGCTCAGCAGAGATTGAGATCTTATAACATTTGGCAACGTGACCTGCATTCATCCACTAAAAATATATATTTTAATTGACACTGGATGTAAGAAACTTTCCCTTGTAATGATAGCTTTACAACAGCTCTTTCACTTGCCCAAACTATCATTTGATGCCTCAGAAATGCCTACAAACATATGCCATACCCACTAAAATTGCCTCTTCAGTTGATAATCACATGGCTAATAAAACCTGTTGCACAAGAAGTGTGGCAATGGTGCATAAGAAACACCAAAGCATATAAAAAACACAAAGACAAATTATCCAACAAAGCACAGTTGAATCACTGAACTGTTGCTGTTGTGGATTCCCTGCTGTATTTTTCTCCTTGGCAGATGCAGCCTCTGCATCTTAGATGAGTCTGTGCTTTGTTTAAACACCCTTGTTTTGCTCCAGCAGTAACTGAGATATATTATTTCCATCACATTGTTCCAGCACAATATACAAAGCATAGCCAACATAATAATATCTTGCCACTGTGTTTTTTTTTTCTTTTAAAAAATCAAGACCACCACAAGGGAGTATTTTCTCAGATTATTATCTCCATCAGTATCATTGTACCAACAAAACCTACAGATTAAAGAATTCGTACTATAACTTTCTATTGTATAGACTACTAAGCAGATATATACAAAAGTATGAAGGCTATTGCTTAACGCATTGTAAGCCGCCCTGAGTCTCCGGAGAAGGGTGGCCTATAAATCGAACCAATAAATAAATAAATAAATAAATAAATAAATAAATAAATAAATAAATATTGAACTTCTGCTTAACGGTCTCTGTGTGCAACGATTCTGCACTACATAGTCAAAGGAAAAACACAAGGAATCAAATATTTACATACATAGGAAATAACTTTTGTTAACGAAGACACTACGCTTACCAGACTTGGTAATTCTTTGGCTGATCTTCAATGATAGCAGTGATGTAATTGAGTTCCTCATTTAAGTCTTTCTTCAAGGACTGCAGAAGTACCCTACGGAAATGCCTACAGGGAAAAAGAAAGGGGCAGGAATTCTTGACACTGAATTCAGCTGCTTCCCCATATTACTCTCTACTACTATCAGTACTTCACAATTGATCATTTCCAAATAAATACTAGTTCTGGATGGGCATTTTTTTTCTTTGGGAATCAGACCCCAAAATCTGTAAGAAGTGAAGATGGCTACATTTGCTACATTTCAGAGATGGCCCATCAGTTCTTGCTGAACTCCCCAAATTATCAACTCGAGACCACAATGGTTAGGAATGACAAAAGTTGCAGTCTGACAGCATTAAGGACCGTCTCATATTGATGAATTTCTACTATAGTTAATAGTAATGCATTTCCTAGGTAAGCTCTTTGACTTAAAAAATGAACTGTGTCCAATCAGTAAGAACGGGAGCCACAAATAAATACAACCCATTCAATGAAAAAAAATAACTATGCACTAAACAGTCTGTTCCATTTAATGTTTTTAATTTTCACTAACTTTGCTATTGTGAGGATCATTAAGCTTTTTGTGTGTTATGACTTGGCTTTATGAACTGCCTAAGTTGTAGGTCGTTTGTAACTTTGTAATGTCTATAGCACGTTGTTCACTTGCTAAACTTATTATAAAGCTGTCCACCTACAAATCACCTACAAACCACTGAGTATTTACCCATGTAATATAGCTGTAGTATTATCATTCTTATCTTCTTCACTCCCTCCTCTTATTGGTATTATTATGATAATAACGATTATTCTTTGCATCTTCTGAGATCCTTATGTGTCTAATCACACTTGGCCAAATAGAATGTGTGTGTGTGAGAGAGCGTGTGTGTGTATGCATGCATACATACACACTCTCTCTCACACACACATACACATTCATGCATGCATTCATTCATTCAAGCCTAGAGTCACTGGGGTAGGTAGCACAAACAAATAAATAAAAAGTTTACAAATATCACACACCAAAAGGCAACTTGTAACTAAACTGAATGGCCTCAGTATTTTAAAATTGTCTTCTTTTGGAATTTCAGAACAGAACAACAAAAAAAAAAAATCTCAGGATTGCTACATACCATACTGTGTAGTTTGCAGCATTAAGTTCAATGGCATCCCCTGTTAACTTGAAAGCTCTTTCACTCCTTTCATCATGTTGCAGAACGGCCCGGAAGTAATCATATACATCTTTAACTAGGCAGAAAAATTTAGTCTGTTAAATCTGTCTTTGGCTTTCCTTTGCCACATTTACTCTTACTTTTTCAGATATAAAACTGTTTTTTCCTCATGCCCCATATTTAGCCCAAATTACTGGTGTCCTTAATTTTACAGCTCTTTGTATCTTTTCCTTACATCCTCTCTTTTAATATTTCTCACTAAGATCCTGGCTCTCACCTTCATTTTCTTGTACCTTCAAAATCCACCATCTCAAAATCATCTCCATTCATCCTCTTATTACTATTCACTTCTATCCCAGAAAACTGAAAAATCTTGTGATACTCTTAAAGTCCTTCTTCAAAATGGCTACTTTTAATTTTTAACTTTAACTGAATACAGGCAGCTAGATATGCTGACATCTATCACATACTACTTTTATTTTTTATTTTTTTATCTTGTCTTCCATTCCATTGTTCTTCCAAGGACAAGAGACAACTCCTTGCCCCACATCTTTATTTCAAACCACTATGACTCCACTCAGAGCAAGGTAGGTAATAATATTCTTAAAAATGCATAGAATTGCAACCAGAAGAGCAAATACAGATATTTCCTTGTGATGTTAGGATTCTGATCTCCGAAAACCTCATATAAAGCAAAGTTATACAAACTAAGACACTGGAAAAAAAGAGGTTGTGAGGTAAGGTGTACCCCGAATATATTGACAAATGTACTCATAATTTTTTAGAGCTCTATTCTTATGCATTATGTTATTCAAACTTTTTATCCTTGTTTCTTAGTCTATGTAAAATAAAAACATTTTCTCCACCTTTTCTACAGTTGGACTTCTAATGTATATCATGGCAGACAAATAGTGGAATGCACTACAGCACCATGAACTTCATTTTCATTCTTTCTTATGTTGCACACAGATGTGCCCAGATTAAAAGTTTGTCCTAGGGCTAAGGATCCTTTACCAATTTAGGTGCAACTTACTATGTCCAGCTTTGTTTCTAGTGTTAAAAAGGTTTTCCTATTCAGTAAGAAGCTTAGATGAGATTTTGATGGACATTTTGATACCACAGTAATAGCAAATGCAGATAGAGAAACAAGTGGAGCACAAAACTAGAATAACCACACAACACATTGGTAAATGCGAGAGTGAGGGCATCATTCTGATGGGGAAATGTTCAAGTGGTTCTGGCAGGAAAAAAATCAGAGTATGTTTCCAGACATTTGGTACCAATTGCACAGTAACTTTGTTTCCACTTAAAGTGAATTCTAGGTCAAAAATTACTACTCACATAATACATTTCATCAATATAATTGTTTCCTGATGCAATAATCTGCTTCTGTTAATTTCTTTGCGCTTAACATTTGACTGACAACCTACCTTTTAGAATTGAGTTTTAAAGTATGACATTCATACTTCTGGGATTATTTAATAAGTAAACAGAATAACCTTTAATTAACACCCCTCCTGCACGAGCTGCACTGGCTTCCGGTGGTCCTCCGGGTGCGATTCAAGGTTTTGGTTACCACCTTTAGAGCGCTCCATGGCTTAGGACCTGGGTATCTACGGGACCGTCTTTTGTGACCGACAACCTCCCATTGGCCCGTACGTGCCCACAGAGAGGGGTTCCTCAGGGTGCCGTCGGCCAGACAATGTCGACTGGCAACCCGCAGGGGGAGGGCTTTCTCTGTGGGGGCACCCACCCTCTGGAACGAGTTGCCCCCGGAGTTAAGGAGGATCCCAGACTTGCCTTCCTTCTGTTGCGCATTGAACACCCTCTTATTTCAACAGGCCGGGCTGGCCTAATTTTTATTGTTTTAATTTGGATTTTAAATTTGGGGTGTTTTTATGTATTTGGCCATAATATTTAATTAATTTTAATTATTTTTAACTTTTGTATTATTTGTTTTTTATCTATTGGCTGTGCATTGCCCTGAGTCCTTCGGGAGAAGGGCGGTATAGAAATCTAATAAATAAATAAATAAATAAATAAACAAACAAACAAACAAACAAACAAACTTCAACCTCGTGTAATAGCTTGTAACAAGCACAGTTCTAATCTTAGTTTCTTTCATGTCTAATCACCTGTTTCATCTAATCACCTGTTTCATCTTTAAATTCCAATGAAAAACACTGCAGAATTCCAGATACTTATGAACCATTAGGAAATACAACAACAATTTATTCCAAAGTCAACCTCAGAGTGTTCAGCTGAACTTACTCCCACAGTAGCCTGCAAAAATTTGTAAATTTAATTTGTAATTTTAACTGCTCAGTAATGGATCAGTCAGTACAACTCAATTAGACTACAATGGAGTATCAGTGAGAGAATCCAAAAAACCAGCAGAGAAGATAAATTTAGATGGTCCATTTATTCCCTACTATTGAGAAGAAATGTCTCAAGCTTCTTCTAAACTTACATTTTTCACTATATATGATCTGAACAACAGGATGTAGCCCATCATCTTGAGGAACCGGGTCAATATCTGCCCATTCTTTCCTGTTCCTGTAAAAAACAAACAGTCAGCAGGTAGCAAATGCAAGATCATTTGAAGGACATAAATAGTTCAAAGATATCTCCTAAATATCAAAGACTTTTTCTTATATGTCAGGTGTCAAACTCATGTCATCACGGCAGAGTCACGTGACGTATCGGGACTTTCCCCCCCTTCATTAAACCAGGCATGGGTGTGGCCAGTGCATGATGCATCCGGCCCGTGGGGCAGGAGTTTGACAGCCCTGGTGTATGTTGTAGTACAGAATACCTCCTTACTGAGAATTGTACTTGCAACTGGGAAAGAAGAATTTGTACGTAAAACAAATCTTTGATATGTTTTAAGCATTCCTATTACTATGCTCTCTATAAACCTGTACGAATGCAACATCACAAGCAGCCCTACCTGCAGAAACATAGGAAACACATCTTTCCCCCAACTAGGTATCTTGCTGATATATAGGATTAAACAAAGAAGGCACCCTGGAACTTGTAGTCGAATACATTTGGGGAATATTAAGTAACAGGAGGCTGGATAACAATAAAAAGTCAACCCTATAAACTTGATGTAGCAATATATCCAAGAAAATTGACAGTGTGTATAGATAGCATTGTGACTTATTATCGTTTATCCAATTTGTCATCTAAGTGACTCTGGGGACTCACAAGTAAAAACAATCCAAATAAAAGCTATAGTTTTTATAGCTTATAAAAACTATCCAGAATCAATTTAAAAGACGATTATCAGTTGCACTATTTGTTTTTTATTTCTACCAACTTATATATATTTAATTATTTTTTCTGGGGAGAAAAAAGGAGCAAGAAGCACACAAAGTGTTCTCCACTGAGACCCAACATATTTAAGAATAATAATTTCCAGACCAGGAAATTTATATTTGGGGTGGGGATTTAAGCCTTTAAACTTCACAAAACACTATGCTTCCTCCATGAGTATTTACTGTGGTTTTTATTTCCAACATTTATTTAAATTCAAAACACTTTTCCTCCATGCTGAACAAGCATCCCTGGATATTCTAGATTTGGAATGGAATGAATGGCTGGAGAGGGAACCTAGCTTTTCCTAGGTGGACTTGACCAGTGGTGGGTTGCTACCAGTTCGCCACGGATCAGGCAAACCAGTAGTGGCGGGAGGCTCCGCCCATCCGGACACTTCTGCGCATGCACAGAAGTGTTGTGCATGAGTGTGCCCACGAGTTAACCGGTAGCGACGGGTTTTGAAACCTGCCCCTGGACTTGACCCGTCCTTCATCTCCCCACATCGTCAAATGGGAGATTATTCACTTGATTTAGATGGCTATTAACCTCACCCAATCCAATGTGAAGTCCCTTGCAATGAAATTATGACTCAATTAAGGACATTTAGCAATATAAGGGGTGCCTTAAAACGTCGAGGCTTCTCCAAATTACTAGCAAAATTAAATCCTGCATTGAGGATGTTACCTAGTCAGGTAATGAACCGAGCTCAGAGTACCAAGGACTCCACCAGTTCAACTCTGAGCTACAGATACTCTCTCTTCCATTGAAAGGTGCTTTTTCAAGAGGCAACTGGACTTTCTGGTTTTTCTTTGAAGGCGTTTCACTTCTCATCCAAGAAGCTTCTTCAGCTC
>JANHZT010003284.1:63714-74611 GCA_032468215.1 Stegonotus admiraltiensis | reverse complement strand
TGTCTGTCTGTCTGTCTGTCTATCATCTATCTATCTATCTATCTATCTATCTATCTATCTATCTATCTATCTATCTTCTACCCTGTTTCCCCAAAAATAAGACATCCCCTGATAAAAAGCCCAGTCAGGCTTTTGAGTGCATGGCAATAAGGCCAAGTACTTATTTCAGGGTTCAAAAATATAAGACAGAGTCTTATTTTTGGGGAAACACAGTATCTATCTGAAGTCCTAATTTATCAGAATGCTTCTCAACATTTGCTAGGTTATTTCTGTGATTCCTAGGTAACTGTACATTTCTCAGATGTGGTGGATAAAGCAGTTTGGTGGATAAACCCCTGATATGGGGAGGTGTCTTCTATGACAATAGAACATGTAGAATTTTTGTTGGGTTGTCCTTGATATGTGTGTGAATGGGAAAGGGGAAAGTGTCTTCAAGAATACTGAGACTGTATCTGCCATTTCTCCCCACTTCTGACCGTCTCATACAGCCTGTCTTCCTCCTTCACTTCTGAATGCTTATACTACATGGCAGCTTCTCTATTGGCATGGCAGTGGCATTTCTTTTCCCACAACCTTCAAGTATAGTCTGGGCATATTGCTGCTTAATTTCCACCATAAATTAAATGAGACCTAAAACTGCTTAGGTTTGTTAGATTGTGCCTTACATAAATAGTCTTCCATTTATCAATAATTCCACTTCTTTTAATGTTTTGGATGTTAGCCCAGTCAATGAAGAGAAATGAAATTGTTCTATAGAATTACACTGTCCAGTAATACAGGTCCTATTCAACCCTCTTTTAGTGTTCTGTAAGTTGATCAGGGAAGTCCAAAATGAACAACCTATTCTATATATCTATCTCTCCAAGTTGGGGGACTTCAAATAATTTGCAAGTAGGTCACAAGGGACCCTTCACAGGTAGTCCTTGACTAACAAGCATTTATTTAGTGACCATTCATAGTTACAATGGCACTGAAAAAAGTGACTTAATGACAATTTTTCACACTTATGACTGTTGCATCCCCATGGCCATGTGATCAAAATTTGGATGCTTGGCAATTGGCTCATATTTATGATGGTTGAATGTCGTGGCATCATGTGATCACCTTTTTTGACCTTCTGAGAAGCAAAGTCAATGGGGAAGCCAGATTTACTTAACAACTATGTTACTAACTTAACAACTGCAGTGTTTCACTTAACAGCTGTGGCAAGAAAGGTTGTACACTGGGGCAAAACTCATTGAACAACTGTCTTGCTTAGCAACAGAAATTTTGGGTTCAATTGTGGTTGTAAATTGAGGACTACCTGCATTGCTGGAATAACTTTTTCATTCCTTGGTCCTCCCAATATAAATTAGATTATGTGTGGTTTTTGAGATATGGATGGACGATTAGTTATACCCCATTCTCCTCCTTCCTTCTACAAGGTTCAAATATGGTAGATTTGACACATATTATTTTTTTTAGAGTTCCTTATTTTGTGTGATGATATGCCTTTCCCCAAAGGCCACACATACAAGAAAAGGTCTTCAGGTAAGCAGCTGTGTCCACAAAGGTTCCCCCACAGGTAGAAATCATCAGTGTTTGCATGGAGCTAGGCATGCAAATCAGTGGTGGGTTACCCCCGGTTCGGACCGTTCATAAGAACTGGTAGTAAAACCAGCGGGAGGCCCTGCCCACCTCCCCAGATGTCATCATCGGCAATCTGCGCATGCAATCCCATTGCAAACTGGTAGTAAAGGTAAGGAGAACTCGAATCTGAGTAAAAGTATGGCTAGCTGATGAGAGCTAAATAACTTGAAATAGATCTGTACTAGTCTCCCTTTATTTCTTTATCAGCAAATATAAATTTGGTATAAAATGGTTTGTCGTCAATGCGATTACTTGAGGGCTCCTGGATTGGAGCTGAAAGGCAAAAGGGAAGCAGTATGCCCATATTGGGGTAGACCAGGTGCTTTGATAGAAAAACACTTAATATATTGGCTGTTGCTCATAATCCTTCCTCCATTCAAATGTTGCAATATCTGTCATTCCTGAGCCTTGAACTGACATCCCTCCAGCAGGTTGCATCCATCTGCAGTCATGGAGCCATCAGACCTCATCAAATCCTGGGACAGAGCTCTCAACATGCCATTGGAAGGGCTGTTGAAATTTAAATTAGGAAATTATCAAGTAAATGAGCAACAACCATATTAACTGCATTGAACACAATTTAAGTTCCTGTTAATTTCATTTAAAGGAAAGAAACATAGGTTTTTATCCTGGCTCCCTGGCTTTTGACATGCCAGGGATTTCCATATTTTTCAGACTGTGAGGCTTGGCCTGCCTCTCAAAGACCAAAGCTGAGCCTTCACATTGCTTTTCTTGGTAGAAACCAAAGGGAAATAGCACCTGGTGCAACCAGGCTCCAAATAAGAGTGGACTACTTTTGACAGAATTTCTAATCAGTGTAAAACAGGTACTGAAAGTAATTCAGCTTTTGACTGCATTGTAACAATAACCTGCATTTGTCAAAATCCCATTTTCTGCACAGTTAGTGCAAGAAAGGAAGACAGGAGGGCCAGAGAAGCTTTTATCTCTGTGTAACTCCAACCTCCTTAAATGGTGTAAATTTTTGTGGTTTCATTGGATAGAAAAATGGGATTTGTCAGAGTTTGTTGCAACACACAATCAGACAGCATGAGCCACTGCCACTACCCGATCTGGGGCGAACCAGTAGCAACCCACCACTGATGTATGCCAAGGTTGAAATGCAGCAGGTTCTAACAGGTTCTGGAGAAGAAATTTTGAGTAGTTCGGAGAACTGGCAAATATCACCTCTGGCTGGCCCCAGAGTAGGATGGGAATGGGAATTTTGCAGTATCCTTTCCCTAGAGTGGGGAGGGAATGGAGATTTTGCAGTATCCTTCCCCTGCCATGGCCATCAAGCCACTCCCACAGAACTGGTAGGGAAAAAATTTGAATTTCATCCCTGATGTATATGCAGGCACTACTGACATAAAGCTTTTCTTCCTGGCAATCTGTACATTGCCATTGTGTAGCCCACGGATTCCTGAAGAGCACAAATGGTGTGTGTCTGTGTGTGTCTGTGTGTGAGAGAGAGAGGTGGGAAATACAGCTTCACCATACCTTGTCAGGATTCCAGTAATATGTCAAAGTAGTTGACCCCAGCATGACTAAGCCATAAGGATAGCACTTGGCAGTTTCATACTACGGGAAGAAAAGCTTTTAGCAATTGGCAGAAGAAATATTGTCCATCTCTTTTGCTGCAGCTATCTTCAATCCGGCTACCTCTCAAAGAGGCACAAAGTTTTCTGTTGCAGAAATTAAGTTTTGCTGATGCTTGGAATATTATCTTTAATATTTATACAGATCTGCTGCTCTCCCTGGATAGGCTAGTTAATACAGAGGGTGATGGAAATGGCTATTTACCGAAAGCCCACCTAGTAGGCAAGACCAATCAGTATACAATGAGCATTTCTTACTCCTAATTAACATAATTTGTAAGGAAAATGGTATCAGGCTCTGCTCCATTGGATGAAGTGTTAATTTGTAGCAGGGCATTAAAACATTTAGTAGACTAGTACTTGCTGCTGAATTTTTCAATTCACATCTGAGGATATCTCTCCCCCCACCCCCCACCCATATCCAAGGAAGGAGTAATATTCTGTTCGTGTCTTGGGAAATATACTTGCATGATATGACAGTTCTATTTCAGGGATAAAGTGGGAACAAGTGCATTCATCACTTGATAAACTGTACAATATATTATAACCTATTTTGTCAGAGATTCTCATTCTCCCTCCCTCCCTCTCTCTTTCTCTCTTTCTGTAGCTCTTTTGGGAAAGGATTTTCATATGCCTCCCCATTATTACTATTTTATTTATATTCCATCTTTCCAATATCATGCCCAAGCACCAAGCCAGTTAGTCAGGTTTTTTTTGGTCACAGCCAAAGGATCTGCAGTCATCTCCATCAAACTGCAGACATGACTTGGATGCTGCATGTGGTCACTCAAGATGGCGTTCGACAATCCAAAAATCAGACCCTGCACCTGCAGGAATAATGCTAGGAAAATGATGATGATGATGATGATGATGATGATAACAATGATGACAACAACAATTATATTACTCATCCATTGTTTTTACAAGTAACTCAAGGTTGTGACTGTATCCAGCACACCTTCCTCCTCCTATTCTCCCCACAACAATCCTGAGATGTGAGTTGGGCTCAGGGAGTGTGACTGGCCCAAAGTCACCCAGCTGGCTTTCACGGTTAAGACCTTAACCACTGGACCAAACTGGGTCTCATGAAATGGACCAGTCTCACACCAGAAATGTTTATGTGCTCATTATACTTTAAACATCATATCTGACTTACAACCAAAATTCTGATCCCAATTATGGTCACACATTGAGGACTACCTTTACACTGTAGATTTCTTTAGATTGATTTTAATTCCTATTAATATTATACATCAGAGTATAATGTAATGTTAAATAATATGTTAACTATTAAAATAATATTAATGTAAACTCATGTTTTATTAAATAATATTTTGTGAAGGGCGGACTCTCATTTGCAAATGTGTGTGAGGGAGGGGGGTAATTCTGAAAAATCTGGAGGGAAACCAAATTAGAGGGATAATTGTGACATTTCTCATAAAATTTCCTTAATTTATAAAAAGATTCAAGCATGGGGGATTTGGATCAACAACATTTTAATATAGCAGCTAAACCATGGGTCAGCATGCTTATAAAATGAGGAATAGCACATAGCTGTGTACATTTTCTGTTGAAATTACAACAGAATTTCAATGGCTGGGATTCAACTAAAGATTTCAGCCAACTTGAGCCTGTTCCAATTGGGGAAATCAGTAATGCTTGGGTGCAATTTTGCTGTTCTAGTTTAGATGGTTAGCGTGGAATTAGAGGACATAGAAAGAAGCAGTTTCAAATGCAAAAAGAAATGAATCTTTTGGTGTTTCACTCATGGCTGGAAACACTGTCTCTGAGTGAAAATTCACCACAGGTACAGTACACAGGCAACTGGACTAATGTCTTATGACGTGGCTGCTTCCATAAAGACTTGAAGTGGTTTTTGAAGTTATCTTGATCAAATGGCTTCTTCATGCATGTCACTTAAAATGTGCCTAAAAATTCTACAGATCAGATTCAAGATTCCAGAGAAATACCTTAACCGTAAGAAACATCCCCTTCTACATGCCAATTTCAGTGCTGAATAGCAACTATATTTTGAAATGTTCCTTGAAAGTCAAGGGATTGTAAAATGAGATGGTGGGGTGGGGGTTTAAATTAACCCAATCTGGACTGCAACCAATATTAATACTGCTGCAAAGGCTAATGCTAGCGATGTCAGCTATATGGAATGTTTGTAGGGCAGTGTATAGTTTGACTGTTAGTTACAGCTGTTTGTTAACCATATATAAATGTCTTCATTCCCAAAGATGACTTCCTTACTCCTTTTTGAATTGTTCCAGTATGGAATCTACCAGATGTAGAAAAAATTCCATTGCCATAGCAGTGGTATAGATTGTTAGAAGGAAACTCAGTTCTTTTGCTTACCTCACCTCACAGCTTTTGTTATTCCTCTTTTTTTTTTTTTACAAATTGGAGGGATGCCTTCCTATTAGTTCCCCCTTCCAAGTCTTCCAAGAAGGTTGGAAAAGTCATTTTCAAACTGGTCTCGTTCTAAGAAGGTGAGTGGGGATTTCTGCTCTCTGTTGAAGAGAGCCAACAGATTGCAATGTTTTGTTATGCGATGGAATGAACAACCCAAGCAGATAGTGGTGATTTCCCCATCCTGTAAAAAGATTTATGTTCAGGATATTGTGAACCACGACTGCTGCTAAGTCATTCAAGAAGCTAGTGAGACTTTAATTTTTTGATGGATGATAAAACCATGCCTTATCTACAATTTATGAAGTCCATGATTGGAAACTAACCTGCTCTGAAATAAATATATACAAAAATTCTTCTCTGCTTTTGTTTCTTTTTTCTTTTTAAGATTCCTCCTTATAAAAAACAGTTTCTCTCTCCAAAAATTTCACTTGAAGAATCAATGATCAATGATTATATGGGAATTTTTGAGGTGCTTGTATGATATCCGTGTTTCCCTGAAAATAAGACCCTGTCTAATATATTTTTGTTGCCACCAAAAAGGGCACGAGGTCTTATTTTTGGGGGCGGGGATGTCATTCACTGACTCACCTCACTTGCATGTCACCTCGGCCTCCTTTTTGCTGTCAGAAGCCTTTAGGAACTTCTTCTGCAGCCAGCAAGGCTTTCCTGAAGGCCTTTGCAGCCGATAACAGAGCTCCAGATTGATCTGGAGCTCTGTTATTGGCTGCAGAGACCTTCAGGAAAGCCTTGCCAGCTGCAGAAGAAATGGTCCATCAAGGCAGGTGTCTTGTCAGGGGCGTCAAGGTGTGCGAGGCCTGACTGCAACTGTCTGAAGGTAAGTAATAGGGCAGGTGCGCCCCCCATCCCCATCCTAACTTAATTTTTACCTGTGTACCCTGGAGTGGGTGGAGTCTGATTAGGGCTTATTTTGGGGGTAGGGCTTATATTAGGTGCACATGTAAAAATCAAGCTAGGACCTACTTTCGGGGTAGGTCATATTTTTGGGGAAACATGGTAGATAATGTTATTCTCCCATGACCTTGGCTTTTTCCATGTTTTTATTTTAATTTATGTCTAGTGTTGCAAGATTGGTTATCTTTTTTAAAATTGTTGATGTGTTTGTATGCCATCCAGAGTCATGTTATATCATATAGACAGCAGGGGTGAAATCCAGCAAAGTCTGACAGGTTCTGGAGAACCAGTAGTGGAAATTTTGAGTAGTTCGGAAAACCAGCAAATACCACCTCTGGCTGACCCCAGAGTGGGGTGGGAATGGAGATTTTGCAGTATTCTTCCCCTGGAGTGGGGTGGGAATCAGGGGTGGGTTCTACTTACCTTTACTACTGGTTCGCAATGGGATCGTGCACACGCTTGCTTCGCTTGCGCCTGCGCAGAAGATTCTGCGCATGCACAGATCACTTCTCATGACATCAGGGTCAGTGGGCAGCGCCTCCCACTGGTTTTACTACCTGTTCTATAGAACCGGTCTGAACCAGAGGCAACCCACCACTGGTGGGAATGGAGATTTTGCAGTATCCTTCCCTGCCACGCCCACCAAGCCATGCCCACCAAGCCACACTATGCCCACTAAGCCATGCCCACAGAACTGGTAGTAAAAAAAAAATTGGATTTCACCACTGATGGAGAGCCATATAAATTTGCCTCTAGATTTCTAGCTTCATGTCTTAATCAATACATCAATCTGGCTCTAATTAAAATTTAAAAAATCTAATAAAATAAAGTAAAACCCAGCTTGCCAGTATAAAAAATAAAATGGGAGAATTTCATGGGAAAGCATTTTGTGAGGTTTTTAGATGTATGATAAAGACCATTTATTTTGCTGGTTCAAAAAAAAAATCCCCCCTCCAATAAAAAAATAAATTAAAATCTATTTTGAGTGGATCATTGGGATGTAGGAAAAGGTCTGGCAGAACCTGGGGCGGAGTTAAAACAGGTGTCAGTCTAGAATCCCTATGAACTCCATTGACCCTTATCTAATTCCAAGCAGTCGCTAACCATTAGTTGAGAATATCCCTGTGCATAGGCATTAGTAGCAATAACTCAACTTAATTGGACTGTTTTTTTGGGTCTGATATTAGGGGAATATAGGCGTTTTCACGGTTAGCAGAGATAACTCTTTGGGAAAAAAATGGCAAGCTAAGATTTAAGAAAGAATGTCTTGTTCCACCTGTTGGATTGGTTCATTGTTTTTTTTTGGAAGTTGAGGATCTCATTCTTTGGACATCGCTGGAAGGAACATGAAGTTCTAGTAATCAGGCTATTGGTTTAATTAGTTTGCAAAAGACTTTGTTGGCATATTGATGCTCTGAGATTTGTTTTTTTCCTCCGATTACACTACCTCACTTAAGGACATTTACAGGGAATCTAGATGATAACTTCCCCAAAATATAGCCATTAAGAAGAGAAAGAGAAGAGGGCTGCATGATATATTTGGATTGGTTATGGTCAATACATCTACTAGTTCTCTTGGCATAGGTAGGGTGAACTTAAAGCCGCAGAAAGTCAAGACCTATTCCTGCTTTGCAGTTTCTTCTTCGCTCCCATAAAGCACAAAAAATATTTGCATCAAAAGTTGTCCGACAGCATCTTTTTCAACCGATTTTATTGAAAAGCATTAGCTTTTGTGAGCTGCAGCTCAGTTCATCAGTGCATCTGATTTTTTTTCCTTTCCTCCTACAAAATAATTCCATTATAACCCTGATCACTGCTTCCTATTCTTTTCTTTTTAAAAAAAAGTTTTTTATTAATAATTCAAATTTAAAAAACAATGGACATGGTTTGACATCTCCGATTTCTAACATTTCTGTCTAATTCAAATTAATAAATAATATATTCCTTAATCCTTAATATATTCCTTTACATATATCTTACTTCATTACATGTCAAACCATCTACATAATTCCTCCTAAACAACTATATCCATATCCAATAAGCTTATATCACACACACAAATTCAGTATACATTGACATATATATTTCTAGACATTCACTACACCTTCTTCTTGGCATTCTTCCTTTTGTCTAACCATTCATAAAATTTAGTCCAGATTTCATAATATGTTTATTCACTTTTATTTTTGAGTTTCAAAGTGAGTCTGTCCATTTCTGCACAATTGAAGATTTTACACTTCAGAAGAAGAAGATAACACTTCTTCTTCTGAAGGTGTTTCTTTATTCTTCCATTTCTGAGCAAATGCTATTCTTGCAGCTGTTAATATGTGTAATATTAGGTAGGTTACATTTTTATTATATTTACCATCTGTCATTCCCAATAAGAAAAATTCTGGTTTGACTTCTATTTTAATTGTTAGAATTTCTTCTAGCCAGCTTTTTATTTGATACCAAAAACTTTTTGCTTTCGAGCACTCCCACCACATATGGTAGTAGGACCCTGGTACCGCCTCACATTTCCAACATCTTGAAGAATATTTGTTACTAATTTTTACCAATCTTGTGGGTGGGAAGGGCCACTTGTAAAACATTTTATACAGGTTTTTTTATATGAGGTTGCTTCCTATTCTTGCCTTTCTCCTTTTTCTGGCTGTAGAAGCATACTTCTAATTGTCTATTGATCTACTGCTCAGAGTAATTTTACCACCAGTTTGCCGCATACTAAAAATGTGAGCAAATGCTTTGCACGCGCAGCTTAGAAAACATGGCTAAATAGGACGGCATAGCACCGGCTGAATACTATCACTGCTACTGCAGCCTAAACACGTGGGGTTACAAATATTCTGGACGGTTCCACATGTGTCTTCTGTAGTACTGGTAGTTCAACTCCATATTCCTTTGATCCCACATTGTAGCCTATTCACTAGCGGAGCTTAACTGCAAGTCTATTGGCAAGTAGAAACATTGATGAGGTCAAATCCAGACAGGATAAAAGCATTTAGGTTTAGAAAGAAAGAAAAATTGGTGGCAATGCTCTCTGTTACATTTTAGTTTAGTTCTTGCAGAGCTAGTTAAACTGGACTGCATCCCATTTTAACCTAATTTTTTAAAAAATTCTTCCTGTCTTCTTCCTGATGTACATTCTTCTATATGGAAGAAGCAAGCAGGTCATTGATAGATACGTTCACTCACACATTCTGAGATACAGCTGAGACATGTAGTCACAAAAGACATATGAGGAACCTGACTTGAAATATGGCTGAACAAATGGGACCAGGCAATACGTTCAATAGCTGAGATTGCTAAGAGGCAAGGTGAGCCTCTCATTTCTCATTCCCTTCCCTTCCCTTTTCTTTTCATGTGTCTCTTTATTTTATCCAGACATTGTACATTGACAATCATCTCACATGGGGAAAACAAAGAGCTGCATTGGGAATGATGTGGAAAATAAAACATTCCCTCTGTCTCTTCTGCTGCCAATGATTCTACAGAATTTGCCCTTTACCTCCAGGGATCTATAACAGCAAATAACATGACAATTATTCTATTAGTACTAGACATAGCCATCCCCTTCCAGTCTCTGAGTCTACAAATACTATAAAAGGAGACTTAGTATGAAGGGAGTTCTTATTGCTATTGCTACAAAAGATCTAAGATGCATCTGCCTGTCAACCCCACCAAGTAGATGAGACCAAGAATCAACTCCACAGGAAGGCTAAGACTACTTTTCCCAAGATTGACTATAATAGCAGAATTTTGTAAGCCTGATTGCATTGTGCCTCCTCCCCTTGTTATACCCATGGGAATTAGGGAGGTGTCTGTCTGAGCCGCTTATGGATACTCTCTGCTTGTTTGGGATTCAAGCAATTGTTTTCTCCTTTGTCACTTTGCTGTTGGATCTGGCCTCTCACTATCAGTGTTCTCTTCCTTAGGCTCTAAGCTGCCAGAATTAATTCTTCCAATTTGTTAATTTCTAGTGTTGCACCAGGCAGCAAAGTCTTAGAACTAAACCTGGCTGCAACACATTGATGATCCATGTTTCTTCTACTCACTGCTTATGACCATGTGTGGAGGAAGGACACTATGGCCCATCTTTGCAACAAGCACTTGTGAGAAGAGCAGTTGTGAAGAGAAACAAGAGATAGGAGGTAGGAGTACTTAATCTTTGTGTTCTCCATAGACACTCAGTAAATATAAAGGTTTCTCTCGCACATATGTGCTAGTCGTTCCCGACTCTAGGGGGTGGTGCTAATCTCTGTTTCAAAGCCAAAGATGTCTCTGTGGTCATGTGGCCAGCATGACTAAATGCCAAAGGTGCATGGAACACTGTTACCTTCCCACCA
>JANHZT010003284.1:12101-30820 GCA_032468215.1 Stegonotus admiraltiensis | reverse complement strand
AGGTGGTATTCAGCAGGTTCTGACCAGTTCTGGAGAACTGGTAGAGGAACTTTTGAGTAGTTTGGAGAACCGGTAAATACCACCTCTGACTGGCCCCGCCCCCATCTATTCCCTGCCTCCCGAGTCCCAGCTGATCCAGGAGGAAATAGGGATTTTGCAGTAACCTTCCTCTGAAGTGGGGTGGGAATGAAGATTTTATAGTATCCTTCCCCTGCCACGCCCACCAAGCCATGCCCACAGAACCGGTAGTAAAATTTTTTGAATCTCACCACTGATGAGATTCAAATGCATCATCAGTCTCGAGTCCCTTTGTGCTCACAAGCAATCATAGTCTAGCCCACCTTGACTTCCATTTATTCTTATCTACCACCTATTTGCTTTGATTGTTAGTAGTTCCAATTCTTGCAGAGCATGTTACCAAACAATAAATCTGTATTCATTTGAACCGCCTTGCTTCCTGGTTTCTTGTGCCTTACAACTAGTGGGAGAATAAGAGCTTTGGAAAGCGGTACTATTTTTTAATAAATTGTTAAAAGGACTAAATGTCACTCAAATACTCATGAAGAACTGATTATCAACAAAGCTTGTTTGAAACTTACATTCACCAGCTGGACATTCTCTGGTGGTGGGTGAGGATGGTGAGGCCCATTTGCCATGTTGACCCTGTGGTTGCGTTCTGATCGAAGGCCTTGCCTGAGACGGTCATGTAACTTTTTCCGCTGCTTCCTGAATTTGAAATACGGAGGTACTTTAATATTCAAATATTTGACTGAATAAAATAGTTCTATAAGTTTTATCGTCCATAGCACATTCCCATTACAGAACTGAATTTTATCATTTGAAGTTTATTTATCAGAAACACCAGGAGCTGATGGACACACAGTGTTAAACTTTGCGAAAGTTACGAGATTTATTCACAAATAAAGTTTCTGATATAGTATCTGGCATCCTGAAACTATACCAATCTTATCCAGTAGGCAATTACATCACGGTATCATATGAAGATGCTACAGAAAGCAGATTGTACTCCAGTGGTTTATAATACATGTAACCAAAGGCAGGTTATTAGATCCAGAGGAGTAGAATTTTCTAGGAAAGTAGCTTTTTTGCCCTTTCCTGTATTTTCTGGCAAAAACAGCACACTGGAAACCTTATTCCCTGTGGCTAGGTCTTTGTAATATATCCGGAACAGGGACCCTTTGAAAGACCTCATTTTGAACTCCCCAGCTAATTTGTTGCCTGCCAGCAACCAATAATGTACAGCTGTGGGCGGTGTGTTGGTTTTTCTATAGCTTATTTGCCAGGCAGTTTACTTTTGTCGGTAAAGATACAGGAAAAAAAAGAGTAAGTTCTTCTAAAATAAAAAATATCAGAAATAAAATGGTTCTACCCCTCATGGATTCAAGAAATGATCTTGATTCTGAATGAATCAAGCAATTACTGGCTGGACTTTTTCAACTAATTCATTTATTAAAAATGCTGAATCACTCACTGACCTCTCCTGCCCCTTGGATGAGAGAATGTTACATTAGCTGCGCGTTCAACTGGGCTGAAGATGTGCTTGAAGTTAGTCCAAACATACAACAGCATCTACTCCATATATTGATTTTTCCTTCAGTAGAGGGGGAGGAGAAAACCCGTTTTCTCTGACCTGCCCAAAACTGGAAATAAGACCCACCTAAATGAAGTTGTCTCCATTACAGGGGTGAAATGCTCCCGGTTCAGACTGGATTGCCTGATCCAGTAGTGATGCTGATGGGTAGTTCGGAGAACCGGTAGCAAAAATCCCTGCGGCCCCACCCCCCATGCCCAGCTGAGCCACGCGATCATTAGAGCCTTTTTTTTTTACTTTGAAAAGCATTTTTTCTACAACCTCTTCGGCCAAAAAAATGCTTTTCAAAGTTAAAAAAAAAAGCCTCTGATGATCACGTGGCTCAGCTGGGATCGTCAGAGGCTTTTAAAAGCATTTTTTTCCTGCAACGTCTTTGGCTAAAGAGGTTGTAGAAAAAATGCTTTTAAAAGAAAAAAAAGCCTCTGACAATCAGGCAACTCAGCTGGGATCGTCAGAGCCTTTTAAAAGCATTTTTTTTGTTGTAGAAAAAATGGTTTTAAAAGTAAAAAAAAGAGTTGGCTATGCCCACCCAGTCACATTACCCCCCTCCCCAAGCCACGCCCACAGAACCGGTAGTAACAAATTTGACATTTCACCACTGCTCCATTATCTCTATATACAGAAAAGAAAATAACACCCCTCTTCCACAGAAGACTAAAGATAGCAGGTATCCTTCCCCTCAGGGACAAGATTTTGAAGAAAGAAGAGACAGTGTTACCTATTCCCAAAGTCCTGCCCTGATGTCATTAAGGAGAAAGGAAGTATATATGAGGGGGAAAAAATCCAATTACTGGACCAGATTCCTGCTTTAAACTCTCAAATAGAGATATTGAACTAGCATGATTTTGGTTTTCTCAAATCAGGGGTCAGCAGCCTTTGCAGACTTAGTATTATTTAATAATTATTATTTTGGCTAAGGTAACATCAGGAAGGTGGTTCTTGTGGGGGGAAGTGGGATGCTTAAAAATAAATAGAAGCTTCAAACCAGGTAGTCCTTGATTTACAACAGTTTGTTTAGTGACCATTCAAAGTTACAACGGGACAGAAAAAAAGGAATTATGACCATTTTTCATACTTATGACCATTGCAGCACCCACATGGTCACATGATCAAAGTTTAGCTGTTTGGCAACCGATTCATATTTATGACAGTTGCAGTGTCTCAGGGTCATGTGATCCCATTTTGCAACCTTCTGACAAGCAAAGTCAATGGAGAATCCAGATTCACTTAACAACTGTGTCACTAACTTGACAACTGCAGCAATTCACTTAACAACTGTGGCAAGAAAGGTTGTAAAATGGGGGCAAAACTCACTTAACAAATGTCTCACTTAACAACAGAAATTTGGGGGTCAATTGTGACCATAAGTCAAGGACTACCTGTAGGACTCTGTGTAATACAACCAAACTTAAATGCACTATGGTTCCATGGATTGAATATGGATATCTCTTTAAAATTGGATATGATGGTTCCTCATCAGAGCTAAAGAAGCTAAAGGTCGGGGACTAAAGGGTCAAAGTTCAGGTTAGCTCATTCTTACAACTTCCTATTATGTCTAAGCTAAGCATGTGCACTTTCTATAAGTGAGAAGATATCACAGTTGAAAAATGTATGTTATTGTTTACATAACAGTTGCTATTGTTATGCCGACTTCTAAAATGATTTAAAAGTATTGCTTTGGCTCTTGCATATCCATAACACCTCTCTGCATTTCATTAAGGGACTCTAAGAGAAAAATTCCAATGAAAGATAAACAGGCTCAATATTTCCACACCTATAATTCATTCAATTAATTGTGGTTAAGATATCACCTTGATTAATACTTTCACTGAGTCCACGACTGCTGAAAGTAATATCAACAGGGAAGGGAAAACATACATAGAAAACTTTGGACGTCTTATCAAGTTTAATAAAAGTTTTGACTTTTCTTCATTCAGAAGACGGATAGATGAAAAAATGGGAAGGGTATGTCTTTTATTTCTATAAATGTCATAAAAGTAAATATTTTTGCCTGTAAAAAACGTATCACCAATATACTTAGCAATACACAGATCTGAGTCTGAAACATTTTTGTCTGAAGAGCTCACTCTGATGCCATGCTTTAATTTGGAAAGATAAACATAATCATAATGATTGTGAAGGAAAGCTTTAAAACATTTCCTGAAAATTGTAAAAAGTCAATATTAGGTTATATTTACATAATAAACCATAATATCAACAACATCAATTGTTGCCAATTGATTGGAAGGGGCTAGAAGTTTGGAGGTTCCAAGTTTCATTTATCAGGCACCTTTTGACATTCATGATTAGTGTGATTCACCACATCTCGCACACTGCTGAAGATAAAGACAGTCTTGGATTTAAGCCCAGCTCAGTCATTGTGTGTAATATCATGTGGTACAACAAGTTTAAAGGTGGAAGCCTTTCAAAGCAAATGGGATGTTTTTGCAATGGATCATGAATTAGATTTGATTCTAAGGGATCACTTCCTATGAAAAGCTGTGACAAATTACATACTACATTCCAGCTATGCTTACAAACTTACAGAGAATTTTTTTAAGTTTATTAAGCCATCTAATTGTGTATCAAGATGCAAATATATTTTTTTGGCTTGTTTTGTTTTGCGAGGTCATGATTACAAAATTATAGAAAAAAGGAAAAGGGGTGTTTACTTGGTTTTGCAGTATGCCACAACACACATGATGCCAACAACAAGCAGAGCAATGCAGATGCCAGTTATGGTCAACACCCTTTTCTGGTAGAGTTCCTCAGCTTCTAGAAAATGAGAAAATATAGATGGTTATAACATGTACATTGGATGAAAAAACAAGAGACCACTAAATACAGCTTACAGTATATCAACTTGTAGCTACAGTGAAAGTATGACAAACTTTATGTTCAAAAATTATGAACTATATTCAGTATCACTGATGTGAGAAGCTTAAAATAAAGACAATTTAAATTTAAATTAAATTTAAGTTTAAATTAAATTAATCAAATCAAATCACAATTCAATGTTTTGTTTAACATAATTTAAATTTTATGAAGCTGTCTAATGAAATAAAAACAAGGCACTGATAGAACAAGTCATTTTGTTTAAAAATGGGGTTTTCTTGCAAAGAAAGCTGGGATAAAGATTGGACCTCCCCCCTCCCAATTTTCTCTTCACAGTCTCGTGGCAATTTAAAATATCCAGGTGTTTTTTCAATATTATTTTGGTTTACACCACAGGTGTCAAATTCGTGGCGTCACATTGCGTATCACAATGTTTTTCCTTCGCGGAGCTGGGATGGGCATGTATCTGGCCCACGGGCTGCCAGTTTGACACCCCTGGTCTACACCAATCTTTACATGAGGAATGTTACATTCTCCTTTGAATTTTTCTATGCCATGTGGGAAAATTGCATAATTCATCAGGAACTGACAGTAACATTTAAGTTTATCCATCCCTCCAATAGGCAATATGCATTGTACCATAGACATTATATGGTTGATTGAATAGTAAAGAAAAGATGATGATATTTGAGTGAAAAAAATCTGTTCTACTGCAGTGATCTCAGTCTAAGATACTATAATCAATATGAACTAATTCTTAGGGCAAAACAATGTTTTGCCTGGAGAGATAATCACATTCTACTTAAGAAAACATAGTTTATATGCTAAACAAAGGAAATGATACATTTAGGACACTGATACCAATGGTGCACAGGATTAAACACCAGAATGAGCCAGAACTTTGTATTTTTTTCTTTTTCTTTTTTTCCTTTATCTTATTTGGTTGCTAAAATTTATTTAGCTTTTAATTTAAAATTGTGTAATCATATAGTTGCGAAGCTCAAAGTAAGCATTGTGTGAGCAACCAACAAGAATTTGCATTCATAATGGGAATGTTTTTAGGAATATGACTATTCAGAATTAAAGAAAGGGGACTGGAAAAATCAGTACTCTTGGAAATGAGTTTGTCATCAATGGAACAGGATTTGAAAATCTGTTACTTTTCTGCTTTGCGATAGTTTGTATTTGGCAATTTCCTGGTCTGGTGATCTTTGTATGTTTGCAGATAAGACATCTGTTAGGGCTTGCTTTGCCTTAGCCTGTTGTTTCAGATTGATTTTTGGCAATAAGCACTGTCAGGTCCCAAATTCCTGACTTCTGTGGTCACTGTTGCTCTAAGGATCCAAATATTTTCTTAGACACTGACCCAATATATAGTTTGATTATGTCATATTGGCCAAGATCCAATAACTGCTCGTGTGTGCTGATATGCAGGGCCGTTTATTGATACGTAACCATTTTGGAGGGGGGGAAAACATGCTGTCTGGATTTTTTTAAAATGGGAGATAAGACTTGATCAAATGCTTATTGCATAATTTTCAAATCCTATTTTCAGCACACTACTTTCATATGGCAAAATGATCAAGTTAAGGGGAGGCTATACTCCTCTAGCTGAGAGTAAATTCTAGTGAGCTTGGTAAGGTTTCCCTCTGAGTAAACATACATGAGCTCAGACTCATGCGAATGAAGGAATGTGAGTATGTTAACAGCTTTTGAGTTTTCAGATCATAACAGATTACAGGATAAAATATTTAATTGCAATCAATGGCCCCTTCATGTTTAGCTCTCCTTTGTGGAATCAATTATCCCCTGAAGAACATTTAGCTAAATCTCCTGAGGTTCAAAGGCACTTCTTTTTTTAGGACGTTAATGAAATTGGAAGTATTTTTCTTTTTTATTTCAATATCTAATACTAGTTTTAATGACAATAGTGCCAGGATTTGAGAATATTTGAAAAAAATTCTATATTATGGTTTTTATTGTTTTGTTCTTACACTGCTCTTAGGTATAGGGAATAGGCTACCCAGACACTAAATTTTCAAGTTCTTACCATGAATTATGAATTTGTGTATAAATATATACATTGGAGAAAGCAAAGATTATTTATTATCTCTTTCAGGTTCTTGTTAAGAGCTATTAGTTATCCTCTCAAATCCCTTACATTCAATGGAATTTACACGAAGTAAACAGATTTTTAGAAACATAGTATATTTCCTAAAAATATTTGAGGAATAGTCAAATATTCTGAGGAAATATACTATGAAATTCCAAATAAACCAAAACTAAAATTTAAAAACTATCTTTCAAACCTTCATACCTACGATACAATGCATATTATTGCTTCCTGCAAGAAACCCCAATACAAACATTGATTAACAAGTTTCTCAACATATTTATACAGAAATCAACAATACTGATTATGAACATAAGGAAGGAAGGATCAGTTTTGTGAGAAAATAAAACTAGAATGCTCAAATGATTATACAAACAAAAATCCAAGAACAAGAAGTAGAAGTACTGAAACAAACACAAATATGGGAAGAGGGAGAGGAGAGAAAGAAGAAAGGAAGGAACAGATGAAGGAAGAGGAGGAAGCTGAAGGGAAATATAAGGTTAGAAGTTGAAAAGTCAACTATAGGCCTGGCACAGCATGCTTGATAACTGGAAGGAAGAATAAGAAAAATGCTTGAAAGTAAGACTGAAGCGGAATTTAAAGGGATTTTACATACAGCATAACTCCTAACCTATGCTCTCCCGAAAGCACTGATTGATTAGCCAAATAATGGAGTCTTATTACTATATAATCAGAGATAGCAAAAGCCATGCTAAACACAATCCAGTACACAGGGAATAATGCAGTTCTTAAAGTGTTAACAGAATTCTCTTTGTAGCATCAGTCATTAATTGGTTAAAGTTGTGTGACTGCTTCCCTCCTGCCCACTGCCTACGGTTGTGTGAGTTTTATATTAACCATAATTATAATATGGGTTTTTTCCAGTGCTATAACATGATGAAGATGATGCATTGGCCCTTCTAGTGACATTTTTATGGATGTTTAGTACAATACAAAAACAGGGTGAGCCTTATTCAGTGTTCTCTCATTTTTTTGTCTCCTCATCACTAATAATCCTGCTCATCCTCTCTTGAGTTGTGTGAACTTGTTTGGAACTTTAATAATATGCATTTTCTGCAAAATCTCTTGTCAAGCGCATCCTCTTTTGCAGACTTTATGTCTCCTTCCCAATGGCTGCATTTATGTAGATACTACGGGATACGAGGAATGTATTCACATTACTAAACCAACATTCTCTTTTCTCAATCCACTTGGTTTCTATTGTAGGCCACATGCAGCATGATGCTGGTATGGATATATATTTTAATATAGCTCTGCACCAGTGATGGGATTCAGCCGGTTCGTACTAATTTGGGTGAACCAGTTGTTAAATTACTCCCACCCCCCTGCTATCAAAGTGGATCCTAGGCTTTGCCTGCACTGCAGTGGAGAAACAGACAATGGAGCAACCAGCGTGAGGGAAGGAGAAGGCCGCTTTCCCCCTTTCTTCTCCCTACTCCTCCTCCTCCTTCCCTCTTGCTGGCCGCTCCATTTCCCATTTCTAATTGCAGCACAGCATCCAGGATCCACTTTGGTAGCTGGGGAGGGTGGTTTAACAAGCGGTTCGCCCAGGGTCAGGTTGGTCATCATGGGAGGCTTACCCTGCATGTGCACTGGAGCTAGAGGACGGGGATGAGCCACACCTCCCATGACAGCCAACATGGCCCTGGGCAATCTGGTTGTTAAATTATTTAAATCCCACCACTGCTCTGCACCATGAGATTTATAGCCAATCATATGACATCGGGGGGAAAGTCCTGCCACATAGTGAGGTTCTAGAATTGGCAATGTAGAATAATTATGGATAATTATGAAAAAATATGTCAGTATGGTTGTGTTAGCTATAGGCTACATTTTCCCTTCCTTCTTTTATGAATGAGGCCATACAAGGGCTTAATATAATGTTGCCAGGCATGTAATGTGACATCAATACTTATATTATCCTGCCTGGGCATCATAGTGAAGAAGTCCTAAACAGCAGTGAAACAAAAGCATCCAGAGCTGAACAAAATATAAAAGGAAGAACACCACTATTTTGCCAATGGATATCCACTCACTCATACTTGCACATCTGAAGCATCACAATGGGCATGTAAGCTTATGTTTAGAAATACAAGATGTCAGTACCCACCACCACTTTAAAATCATTTCTAGCCAAAACAGTTTAGATATTAAAATTTAAGACCTGAGTAAGGTCTAATTTAGAGTTTGAAGCGGCATTCAATTGAATAAAAATAGGAGATGAAAGCAACAAGTCAAAAGTGGTCATTTGGTAAGAATAGACCTTTCCATATCATCTCTTTAACCTCAAAATGTATTTCTGGTCTGAATAACAAGGACTGTAGCTCTGAAATAATTAATTACAGGTTCAGTCCCCATTTTTCCTCACTTACAACTGGAAAAAACAAGTCCTAATCCTGAAGGCCCATAGTTTGGTCTTCACATTTTATAGTGCCCCACTTTCTCTGTATTCCACCTTCTTTTCTCTTCTGCCCATTGTATAGGTAGTCCTTAAGACCACAGTTGACCCAACATTTGCATTGCCAAGCAAGACATTTGTTAAGTAAGTTTTGCCCCATTTTATGACCTTTCTTGCCACAGTTGTTAAATGAATCACTGCAGTTTTTAAGTTACTGTCATCATTGTTAAGTGAATCTGACTTCCCCATTGACTTAGCTCCTCAGAAGGTCGCAAAAGGTGGTCACATGAATGCATGTAAAAAAATCCTTAATGCACAAATCCATACTTGATAAGTGTGAAAAATGCCAATAAGTCACTTTTTCGGTGCTATTGTAACTTTGAAGGGTTACTAACCAAACAGTTGTAAGTCAATAACTACCCTTTTTCCTTTGCATGGTGCAAATCCAACAGGTATTTTCAGGCAATTGTTTTAGGGAAATATGCAAATAACGGTTATATAGAATGATTTCAATACTCCTAATATTTTCCAAAAAGCAGACTTCTCCTTGTTATTTGCTGAATGTTTTACCAGCAGTTAATTTCATATGTGAAAATTGCATAGGTACTTTCAGAGATAGCAGTAATATATTGTTGCAAATTTTAAAAAACATGCCAAGTTATCCATCAGATAAGTTAATTTCCTGTCTTTTGTGGGCATCTTAAGCACTTTCCACAGTGATGTGTGTGTGTGTGTGTGTGCATCTCTCTCTGTTTTTGTCTCTCTCACAGCTATACAAACAGACACAAACAAACACACACAGGACGCACACAGGCGTAGTTATGAGAGCTGAGTTACGTGTAAATAGGGAGCTGGCAAAGGCTGTTATAGCTGTATGATCCCTTTTGAAGCACAAGGAAGTTGGTTAGGAATTGAAGGTGAGGAAATGAAAAAAAAAAGTTTTCAATCTTTCAGCAAGCTAAAAGGAATGATTGGTCCATACCCATAAATTCAATCCCAAGATGTTCTGCCAATGCAGAAAGTTGACATAAAAAGAAAGAAAAGGGAAAATAGTTTCAGAAAAGAGCAATACACCTTACTGAAAAAAACAAATTGCACATGGATATTATACCTATTAGGTGTTTGCACACTGAGACAGGACAAATGCCATTAGGTTAATAGTACAGAGCTCATGTAAGCTTTCATAGGCTCTTTTTAAAAAAAAACTATTTAGAAAAATATTGGCTCTAAACCAAACCACAAAATGGTACCTGCATATAATTTAAATAACATGATGACTTCACCAATGTATTTTAACCCTTAAAGATATTACTGAAGTATCTGGGTTTACTATATCATCTATGTCACATTTCAGGTCCAAAATATCCCCATATAAAACATGTTCCTTAGTTTAGCTATTATCCATAGTGGGGAACTAATCTAGGAACTTGCTATACATAAAACTACCCTGTTCCTTGTTTTTCAATCTTAGCAACTAAGATGTGTGGACTTTAACTCCCAAAATTCCCTAGTCAGCGTTTTGGGAACTGAAGCCTATACATCTTAAAAGTTGGTGAGATTGAGAAACACTACTTTAGTCTGCTGCAGGTAGAATTAAGTTTAGTCTACTCCAAGCTCACATTAGTGGGGACAAAGTATAAATCTACACCGTTCTGTACCTGAAGTGGTAGTAGCCTCTTCTGTGATTTTAAAACTGATTTGGAACGCTTCTTAGATCATAAATAGCAATGAGAAGAATTACTGAAATTGTTGAATGTTATGAAGCCTCAGGAAAAAAAATGAGAATCAATCTGATCAGAGGCAGATTTACAAGTAACTTTGTAAAACCATGAAACGATGTATAAACATTATGAGTTTCAGAATACTATATAATAACAATATTGACCCTTACAAGTGATTTCCCCTTCTTTTTCTAATAGAAGTGGGAGCAAAAAACAATGGTGTTGCAGCAGATAATGACTAAGAAGGGACTGTGTGTAGTTGCAAATGCGTACCTCCCATATAAGAGTGCCTGTTATGTTGTGGCTACTGTAATTTCTGGAATTAATTCAGACAGCATAATTTGTTACAATGAAACTATACTGATATTTCAGCTAAAGTACAGAATTACTTGTATCTTTAGTTCATTCAAATCATTTGATACTATTATAGACAGACTAATATGGATTGAAAATCTACTTCATTGCAATATTGGGAATGTGCATGATGCATGGATTATAGTTTTTTTAAAAAATAAATGATAATATTAGACTGCTGGCTTTATAAAACTTTCAGTGATTACTCACAGCTTTGCTATGTTATTTAATTCTTGTATCAAACTATAACTGCTATATTTATCACTCAGGAGCAATTGCTGATTCCTTTCTATAGGTGCATATATACTGTATTTGTTTTCACTTCTTATAGGTTAAAATATTCTCAGCAGTGTACAATCAGTCATATTTTAAGGGTTAAATAAAATACATAGGTTTTTCCACATACTTAAGAGCCAGTGTTACTTGCCTACATGAACACTACTAACAATACATATTAGTTACAGTTGCATAGAAGTTTCAGTAGAATTAGTGACATGCTCATGCAGAAATATTATTGCATATGGTAGTTCACAGGTAAAATAGACAACCCAGATGGATTTTAGATAAATTCATTAATTTCAAACAGCTTATATATGAAATAACTGAATGGCAAGTTGAATTCTTATTCATTCGTTTGCTCATTCATTCATTCTGGTAGCAAAAATCATGCATAAGGAACATGCACTGCTTATTCTAACTCCAGAATAAATGCAAAACATTCCAATTAACATTTGAAATTCTTATGTTCTCTTGATTTTGAAAGTCTCAGTCATGCTTGCTAATAAGTTCAGTGCTAAATATATTATTCCATACACTCATGGTATTATTTAGCTACTATGATTTTATTTGCTATGTCTGCCTTGAATGTTAAAATTTATAATAGCTTATTTAAATAATTATCACACAGGGACACAGCCTATAAATAGCAAAGTGATAGCACTTTGCTTGTACTTGGCTGTTAAAACTCTGAGACTATGTTTTCACTGAGTCGGGAGTGATGGGAGCAGCTTTGTAATTTTTCTTTTTGCTTGTTTGTTTAGGCAGTTCTGCCTATGTAGACATGTGTCATACCCCTAAGCTCCATTCTGTAGTGCTCTGAAGTTGAGCGCCATCATCATCATCATCTATGCATGAAGTTAATGAAGTTACCAAAATTGTAATGAAACAATTTAAAATCCAAAATAATTTGGCTGTAGGACAGAACATAGTGACGTATTCTATTATCTTCTTAGGAACCCCTCATTTTTCCCCCTGCCTCTAATTTCAAAGGTAGATAAGCCTGAACCAAGTAAAAATTACTTTTAGTAACTTCACTGACTGTCTGTTTTGCAGCAAAGGAGATTTCTATGTTGCCTGAAACTGGTGGACCTCTGCTTGTTGAATGCCAACAAGATAAGGTAAAATTTATCCTCAAAACTAATCTTAATTGGCTGAATATGGAATGCAATTAAAAGGCAGGATGGTGGGTATCACAGTTGATTGTTAAAGAGCAGGCGCCCCGGGTGGCAATTAGAGAGGATGGTGCCACAAGAGGTTGGTCATAATAGTGGGCTGCCCCAAATATTCATCACATGGTTATAAGGGTGCTGCAATGGCTGGAACTTTGAAATTGGGTTATAAATCCATTTTTTCAGCACCATGGTAACTTTGAACAGGCATTGAGTGAATGGACATAATTTAGGGACTACTTATATCCCTTAGAACTTGGAAACCACTGAGAATTAAATTTTGTGATGTTGCAAGAGTTATTGATGGGATTAATATACAAGAAGCAATCTGGCAATTTTCTAAAAAAGTTATTTGTATCAGGAGTAACTACAACTTATAGCTTTACATTGTCTATTTTTTTTTTTGGTATTCATTCTAACTTAGACTACATTATAAAATAAATCCTCATTCGGTGTTTTACAGCTACTCATATAATATACAGGCAAACCACCACATAAATGTAACTTTTTTTTTTGTATATCTGTACTTATATCTGACCATTTGAAACTGCTTCATTTTGGATTATTCTTGTGGGATGGAAATATATATTCACTTAATACATTATTAAGGCTTTAAAAGAGACCTTTGGTATATATATGTTAGATAAAATGGTTATCATGATATGTGAACATATTTAAGGAATCCAGAATTTTTTAGCATTCAGATAGAGCTGAAGTCAGTATCTATCTATCTATCTATCTATCTATCTATCTATCTATCTATCTATCTATCTATCTACAAATAAAGGGTTCAATTGTTATTCTAGATAAGCAGAGACTTCCTGTTCATATTATGCCTTCACTTATTCTTGGTTCTGGAACATTTTATATAATAGGAAAGAAGTTACAGAATTCTTTTAAACATATTTGGGTAATGAAAATATCAGGAACAAGCTCTCTACTAATTGACTTTTTAACCCAAGAAAAATATCAGGCAATATTAATTCAAAAACCCCTCCTTGGGAAATCGCTTCTAATTTAGAAGCTGAGTGCTTAGGATGGTTATAAATTATTCATATATTTTTTTCACAGACATGAAAAATGTAACCCATATGACTGATGCATACTACCTTGCCAACGGAAATTAAACAGGATCATCATGAAGCAGCTGACATTTTTCACTGCTGTTGAATAAACCATCAAGGACTGCTTAGTAGGGCTCTGCACATTTCAAAAATGATTTGAAAGAAATGCTTTGGGCCATGTGCAAAAACAGGTTCTCTCTGCTACTCAATAAAGCAGGTCATTTTTTTTTTTTTGTTCAGGCTTCTTCAGGAGTTTAAAGAAGAGATGCCACTGCTTTAAGGAAGCATTCATTAAATGAACATGACACTCTTAAAGCAGTATTCCACTGACAACTTAATCAAAAATATTCGGATATGCATAGAACTGTAAGAAATCTCTATGGCAAACTCTGCAGTCATAAAGTGTTCACATTGTACAATCTCATGGCTAGTTTTAGATTTGGATTTAGTTATGAATGATGGGGAGATAGAGTCTATAACATTTCTATAGGAAGTCAGACTACAAAAGATCGTTGTTTTCCAAAATCTCATTGGGTCTGCCCAAGTACTTGGGCAGCTCTAAAATAGCTCTTTAGAACCCTACTAAACATTTGCTATGAGGGCAAAGCAAAATATATTAACATTCAGTTAATCAGAATCAGTTAATCTTGCAATTCAATATATAAATCTGAATTGTGACATGTATGTATAAATGGCATTCTCTTATTTATGTTAAGTTGGACATTAAAAAAAATTAACTAGAACCATTGTCCTCAGTCCACATATTCTTCAGCACCGTCTATTGATTATATTTGATAAAGGAGGATGTAATCATGTTTTATATCCAATTTCCTCCATGACTATTGCTCAGAAATATCTTATTTGGATTAGATTTGGATAGTTATAGCTTTGTAATGATATTTAGCCTTCTGTTCATATTTAACTCCTTGAACAGCTATTAATTAGAATCAATACCATCCCCCCCTTCATTTTTATTATTCCAATTTTGCTGAAGTCTCGACATTGCTTGGACAATCATTACCATGCAAACAGGCAGAAGCAATCAAGACTAAGGTTCATGGAATCCATTTAGTAACAAAGGAAAATCTGAGGAAAGATGCGACTAGGAGAAAGCAGCACCAAACTGAGCATGCTCCTATTCAGGCAGAGACAGAAAGGAAGTGGACGTACTGTAGAAGCTGGCCATTACGTAGTTTTGACAGCGATCACCAGTAAATTCATTTGGGCACCTGAGAGTAAAAACAAAAACAAAAAGAAAGAGAAAACAGAGAAAAAGAAAAAGAGGCAATTATATGCTAAGAGGCTCCTTGAGTGACTGCAGCCAGAACTTTGATGGATTCATCTTCAGAAATTGGGTCTGTTTCTTATTGCCAAGTGGCTGAAAAAGTTTTGAGGAAAAAAATGGCTTCACAAATACCAATTTAAGGAGGAAGGTGATTAATTTTAGTAAATATAAAAGTACACCACCTGAAATGACAACTTGATATTATTGTCATTAGTCAGTGAATGTGAATGCAATGTTTACACTAGCCAACTTTGTTTTTTTTAAAATTAAGGCTAAAGCCTCAGAGATTCCAGATAAGAATACTTGCAATGACAACCAGAACAATAAAGAATTGCTGCAATTACCAAAACAATAATAGGTGTTTGGTGCTGTCAAATCTGCACAGAATGGTCAAAGGCAAAAGAAAAGGATCCCATTTTAAACTGAAGAGTGAAAACATCAAATGATAGCGATTTTGATTGCTGTAATTTGGGGAGAAAACATTTCATCTTATTTTAAAACATACTTTGTGGACTTTTTGGCAATTTTTGGACTTTCATGGGTACAACTTCAGCACATCGTGGTCCAGAGAATCCATCCTGACACCTAAAGGCAAAAATGTGATCCACAATTTAAAAAGAGAAGAACCCAGGGGTAGAGAAAATCCTATTCTGTTTCTATGGCACATGAGACTCCTCTAAAAGACCTTGGAGAAAGAATTTAAAATGAAAATGGATGACAAAAGCATTGCATTTTTATTTAAACAAACTCTGTGTCACCAAAAAACAACCACAAATAACAAAACTAAAACATACAATCAAAGAAAGTAATGCTGATGCCAAAGTTTCAGGGGATGTTTCTCTTTCTAGAATGCTGTACCATGAATTCATTGGTGCTTTCAGCATTTATTCTGATGGCAAGATCAATTAAAGATATTATCTTTTTCTCTACTGCCATATCCATTGATATTTTAATAAATATGCAGAAACATGGACTTTTATGTTATAGTTGGACTACAAAACTACCAAAGCAGAGCATAACATTTTAAAATAAAAAATATATGATGAAATAGTAGAATGCAATATTTATTTATTTGTCTTCCTTCCTTCCTTCCTTCCTTCCTTCCTTCCTTCCTTCCTTCCTTCCTTCCTTCCTTCCTTCCTTCCTTCCTTATTATTTAAATTTATTACTTGGCCAAGCCAAATGGACTCTGGGCAGCATTATGTCAAAACAACAATATAATACTACCAGTAGCAAGAACAGTATAAAATCAGAGGCAAAAATAAATTTATTATATTATTAGTGTCCAATAGAAAGCTGATCCTCAATATTATTCAGAATAAAGGAGGCAAACTGGCCAAACAGGACTTCAAGAAGAAACTCCAAAGCTTTAGTTAAAGAAAAGAGATTTGTACACATGTCTCAGGAAAATTGGTAATAAAAAGTCCTCTGTAAAGATCAGACTTATATTGCAACAAGCAATTCCTCAGAGGATGTAAACTCTTGGAAATTAAGCAACAGGACTTGAATTTAGTTCAGGAGAAAACTGGGAGCCTTCATCATATAGGAGTGCTCTGCTCCCAAAATGCTCTTTTTGATTCTATCCAAGGATGCTGCATTAGTTGCATTCTCTAGATTCTTCAACCTCTACACCTAATCCTTCAGATGAAATTTCACTACAGCCATGGTGGAAGAAATATCTATAAGCTTCTCTTTTTCCTTGTTTCATGTGTTTAATTCCTTTGGGTCACTGTCTATTGGTCTTTTCTGTGTTGTACATAACATAGGTTACCTCAAAGGGAGTAGCATAATGGGTATGTATGCATGTATATATGTACTGTATGTATGAACATTTCGATTGGTTACAGTTAAGTCTCAAGACCAGAATCTGAACTGTAATAGATCTAGATAAAGAATTTAAATTAGGGGTTATAAGCTCTTAATAGTTTCTGGCAGATTGGCAAGGATTAAACATGTCTAATGCTTATAAAACAAAGAATGGTCAGCAAAACAAATACATTTAAAAAAACCCCTGTTAATTTAGTTCACTTTCTAGGTAAAGCTGATTTCTTAGTTCAAGAGTCTTTACTTTGATGTGATTTATACCAGTTGGCAGATTACAATATCATATATTCCACAATTGTGGATATTCCACCATTAATTTGGTCTAATTAATTATTTAATCCAAAAATATGTGAAATTGGGACTGTAATGCACATTCAAATACTTTGGTCTGAATGGAGAACATTTAAAAAGGAATATTAATAATAATATAGGAAAGAGAAATAGGCATAATGGTTTTTTAAAAACATGTTGTAATTGTATTGTCCTTTAATACTGCAGGTAATTTATAATCTTACAAGGAAGCATTTATCATTTCCTCTGTCCATTTAGACAATCTCCGTCTGGTGGTTTTAATTAGCCAGCATAGTCAAAGGTCCATCATGCACCCAATTTTCCTGAAACAGCAAAGGATATTATTCATATCCTTGCAGGAAAAAAAAGAGAGAAGAAAATCTCATCTATAAAATGCTATGTAACTTAATGGTGGGGATTATTGAACTTTCTTTAGGACACAAGTTCAAAGCCATTTGGAAAGGTTACAGTGGCCCACATTGGTTTTGTCACAGAAAATGTACTTTTTTATTGCTATCACTGCTATAGGTATTGCTACAGAGTAAAAAAACAGAGAAAAGAATTCCCACTAGAATTGAACTAGATTTCATTGCTTTTGTTCAGCATTATTTTGAATCCAAGGGATGAAAAGAAATGTCATATTGAAAGAGAGAAAAAGGAAAAAACTTGTTTCAAATTTAGACCATATGAAAACTCATCGTCCCTGGTTTATAAAAAAAAAAGTCTCATACAAAGCAATTGTGCTGGGTTTATAAAAAAAATCCTCTTGTTCCTGATTGCTAGTAAATTTTTCTTGCTGCCTGAATGCAATCAAAATTCAATCTCTTTTTAAACATTTTGCTTTTTTTAAACTTTTTCAATCTCAATTATCTATTAAAAAAAATTCTAAAAAAACAATGGATCAATGGGAACAATGGATTTCCCCCCTCCTTGTATAAAGAGAAAAGTGCCATTATCTGAAAATTCAATAAGTAACACAGATGTATGAGTCACAGGTTACTGTTTTTATAAATGGAGTTGTCAGGATTTTAAAAGTATACAACATTTTTTTTCATGTTTAACATCGAAGGATCATTTTGTCCCAAACATGTTTTTCTAAGTCCTATATAGTAGTCACAGTCTGCTTGAAATATACCCTGATCAAAATAGTATAGTATTTAAGGCACTTTGAAATTATTTTGCTGAAGGACAGCAAATGTTATTGGACTGTATGTGTCAAATGTTATTTTTCAGAAGGGCTTCATCAAATCAGAGATACTAAGGTTTTTAATAATCTATTTTATCACCGATCTAGCTTGTGAAAGTTTCAGAAAGGCCTTATTAGTAAATAAACCAGAATGGCTTGTAAAAAATGTGTCCTGTTTCAGGAATACAAATACCAAGAGTTCCTTTTGAGTAAATAGCACCACTATTCATGGATCCCGATAACTGATGGGCATGAATTAATTTTCCAAAAACACAAAACATATTGCGTTCTCTCTTCCTAACCGAACCAGAACTCCACTTTCAAACTGATTATTTCTGAAAATAGCAAAACATGTGGTTTGGTTAATAAAAGTTTTTTTTTAAAAAAAAAAAGTTATAAAAGCAAGAGTGACTATCTATTTATTTATTAGTTAGACTTCTATACCGCTTCATAGTGCTTTACAGCCCTCTAAATGGTTTACAATATTGCATTTTTAGCATTAGCATATTGCCCCCAACAATCTGGGTCCTCATTTTACCTACCTCGAAAGGATGGAAGGCTGAGTCA